>JABCKH010000251.1:0-24275 GCA_018851285.1 Lyophyllum semitale | reverse complement strand
TATCCATTAATATATATTCTTTGGATCTCCCCTCGCTAGTCTGTGCACGTCCCACGGCCTAGAGGGTCGCCCTTATACACAGGATGACAGAATGAGTAAGAAGACATGCTTACTAGTATGGCTTTAAGGTCCTCGTTTGGGAGAAACGAGGCAACGGTATATCCAACAGCCATTGTTATCAAGGTCCGAGGTACAACCCTTTCTTCAGACCTCCCGTCGAGACAAACATCCCGCTGCAAGATTCTTTTGTGCCTTGCACAGAGCCCCTCGCCAATTTCACGAGAGGGTACCACGAATACAAACCTCCATGTTACATAAGGAGCTATGTCACCAATCAACCTCCATATTCTGGCAATGGCTTGATGCTTGATGGGGTGCTGGCAAGCAATTGTCATTTGCAGCAGAGAAATAGATCGACCTCCATCGGTCACAGCTACAGCATCGATGGTTGGAAACCCAGACGAAGGAATCCACAGCATGCCAGGAAATTTAGGGGCGAGCGTTGGCGGGAGCGAGGGGAGAGTCTCAACCAGCAGATCACTTGCAAAAGATGTGGAATGATCCTCAAAATGTGAAATCAATGGCTCCGATTGCATAGCGAAGAAATGGGGGCCCAGAGTCTCGTAGGCAGCCCCACATATCTGAGGGAGAGGGCGGAAGAGGCTGCAGATTTCCCTTTGCCTCTCCAAGGACTCGGATCGAAGCGATGTGAAGAGGGTGTGGCGGAGGAACTTGGTCGGAATGAGGTACTCCCACTGTGGTTCCGGTGCATTGAGATCATATAAGGATTTCACGTCACGACACCTAAAAGCATAGAAGAAGGTGTGGAAATAAAAGCTCTCTTGCATCGAGACCACCACACTTTGAGATTGAAGCTGTTTCACTAGCTTTATAGGGTTGTTGGCATTGAGGACCACTGTAAGCTTGGGCATGTCGGACTCCACTTTGCCAGTGTTCTTAAATCTATTGCAGCAATGTCGCACACTTGGACCAAGATGGTCCCAGATCTCCTCAGGGGTGTAGTATCCAGTCGGTGTCATGGTAAGGAGGCCCCTGACGTTGCATGAGTACGATTCGTTGAATGAGTAGATATAGACATCTCTCTTACACTTTATGGATTTCCTCTCTCGACCAAGGTTGCATAACCCACACATTCGCTCGTGCCTGCGTTGCCCACTTCGACCACCTGGATACGTCTGGTGATGTGGATTGTACCACGAACGGAGACCACACCGTATTCAGGAAACCCGAATCGATATTGTCGATCAGCGCCAGGACCTCCGCCGGATACTTGACAGTCGTGAAAAGACAATCGAAGGGGATATATTGGACACCAGCATCACTGAAGTAGAGAACGCAGCTTGGATGTTCGCACAGTACGACGGGTTGACCTATTTCGAGGGCGCGTGCGAGCGCATAACGGAGGAAGCAGGACTTCCCTGGAACAGCGATGCTTTTAGTAGAAGCCCCTTCACAAAGTTAACTTGCGAGAAGTGTCGCACCTATCCCGGGCGATCCCCAGACGACCATCCCGTTACACATGAGGTTGGGTTGGGTGAAGTAAAATATGATTTCTTTCCACAACTCCTCGTATTCTTGACGTATCATTAGGCGCATCCCGGTACGTTTGTCGCATTGGCGCTCGAGGTATGGCTGCAAGCATTTCACTCCATTAAAGTATGAAATGTACGTCTCCTTCTCGGAACACCGCCAGAGTGAGGTGTGGGCATCCTGCGCCCATGCATAAAGTTCTGGGAGCGGATCCATGGTCAACATTGGAGAGAATTTCTAAGAGATAGTGAGACTTCCAGCTTTTTCCAGACTCCTCCTAGTCGCTGGGCGTGCTCTCATAATACATTCCCACCGTCTTTTTTCCGAGAATCAACCGAAACTTTCACACTTCCCCAATGCTTCTGCTTGAAAAGAAAGGGCTCTCCCCGCTTGCCATGTACAAGTTTGAATCAAAGTCCAAAATTCTGCGCGATATTGTAGCCTCCTTTGTCATTCTCAAAAAAAATAAAACTAGACCTGACATTGACCATGCCGATCTCTTAATCCTTTCCCTCTCCACGAAAAGGAAGCGCCTGTCGCTGCTCTTTTTACTAGTCTCATCCAACTCGAAGCTACCTCTAATATGCCCCGCGCGTTGCGATGAAAAATGAGTCCAGTGAAACTGTGCGTCACAGATATGTTCGACATCGCTCCCTCCTCACAGTCTGGAGAGAGCCTCCGATAGAGCCTCGCGCCTCTCACCTCAGCGCAGGTTTCCGCCCGCATGATAGCTTCGTTAACAAGCAACGTATCACTAAGACCAGTTCTTCGGCATTCAAAAGAGCTTAGTGAATGCCTTGATAAGACGATCGTGGGCGATCGGCACGAGAGGAATCCTGCTTTTGTCGCGGGAATGTAAACGAGGGCGTCGCGAATCTGCAACAGGTGATTTTCTGGGATGGTGTAAGCCGACTACGCGCCCCTTTTGCTGAGCACGGACCAAGCAGGCGGAGATTAAGGGGTTCTTTCGTGACAAAAAAGATTTATCCAAAGAACTTTAATGAGCGGCCGATAGCCAATAGCACTAGGCGAATCACGGGATGCGTAAATTATCGATATTAGTACGCTAACCTGGTAATCGTTGAGCAAAACAAATTTTCAAGACAAGAACTACGCACCCACTACCCAACCACCTCATACTCGCCATTCTTCGCCGCAGGGTCCTTGAGTGCTTGTCCGCTAATCTTATATTCCTTCAGCATCTTCCCAAACTCATCTCCATGCTCTCCATGCAACATCTCCGCCAACTGCCAGAGACCGTCGTCTAATCTGGCTCCCAACTTCGTCCCAGTCTCTAACGGTTCCTTCCCCTTGCCGTCCACAAGGATCTGATGCACCTCCTCACACGTCTCCCGTAGAATCTTGTGCGCCTCCTCCTTCAACGATCCCGTGAGGCTCTCGAGAGCATCGAAGAATTCATCTACCATCTGCTGTGGGATGTCCGAGTCATCGAATAGCTCGCTGAGCATCTCCTGGAAGTAGGTATTCAAGGCCCTGAAATTTGAAACATCAACAGAAGAAAACTCGGTGTCGACCCGCTGAATGTGTATAAGGGCTCGAAGGAAGTAGTTTGCTGAGTCGAGCTCGTCCACCAACTCCATCATGGCGTACATCGTGTATAGCGTCGCAGAAGTGATTGTACCTTTTACGCGCGAAAAGTGAGCTACTAATATCTGGTGAGAGCTTTCGTGAAGATACCTATTATAAGGCCTTTAAGCTTGGACCGTGGCGTCCCATCTCGTCGATACCATATTCTTGCTGACCATGTAGGCGCCCGGGCTTGAAAATGAGGAGGAAGGTAGGAAAATGCTCTATCGCGTCTATGTTTCAATGCATCGTGGCGTAAATGTGAGAATGAGCGAGAAATTGCCCGCCGGGCAAGCATGGGTTGATCAGAAGCAGCGGTTATTTATGTCTGTTGTGTAATTGGGTTTTCTGCTAAGTCCCATTTCCCCCTGCTAAGTTATGAATTTGTTGATGTCTGTGAAGGAGTACTTACATTGATTGTATCGTTGTACAAAATGGGCGTCCATCAATTGCATTAGAATACAGTGCAGGTATACAAACAGTTCCATCCCATCCAATCCACTATGCGGCAGTTGCACGACTTGCTGAAGTTCGAACACGATTAGAACACAACCAACGACTTCCTCAACTCACGACTTCACCAGAAGTGCCTTCCGCCTCCTCAAACCTACGACCTTCGCTCTCTGCCCTCTCCATGCTCTTCGTCAACTTCTCCTCCCGCGTCTGCAGCCGTTGTTCCATTCCCAAAATCAACATCCGAACCTGCTCCACGCGGGCACACATATCCCTTTCCTCCGCTGCGCTAGGCCAGCAGGTCTACGGGCCATGCTAGAAAGGACGGGAGTATTTTGCGCAGGGGAAATGTCGAGGGTTGACTGGCAGGAGAATCACATTCATATCAATACCCACCCCAAGTGAAATGGAGATGCGAGGAGACGCTTGATAGGCAAGATTCACCTGCCAATTGTCGTACCGCTCGAGCTCGGCCATACACCGTTCGTTCTCGCGTCCAATTCGAACCGAATATTCTTTCTCCGATCTTCACGACTTGTCCTGGCCGCGAGTTGCGATGACCTGAGCATCACGGGCATGTTTGACACCGCTGCTTCCTCACCCCAACGTGTTGCTGTGCCGGCAAACTGGAGTAGAGCAGAATCCCACATTGGGAGAGCTGTCTCTGGTCCGTGCCTCGTGCCTGCCACCCCCGGCGCAGCGCTCCCCTCGCATTCTAACTTCGTTGACAGCAATGCATCACTAGAACCATCAGTTCGGCATCCAAAAGAGTTCAACGACAGCTTTGATAAGAATTACAAGACAACCGTGGCGATCGGCACGAGAGGAATTCTACACTGCTTGTGGCGCGGGGATTTAAACGAGACGGGTGTCGCGAAGTTGCAGCAGGTGATTTTCTGGGGTGGGATACAGCAGTATGAGCTGATTACACCGCCAAGTACGCCCCCGATGGTGAGCACGGCGACCAAGCAGGCGGAGATTAAGCGGTTCCTTCGTGACAAAAATGATTTATCCAAAAAACTTCACTGAACAGCCGAAGTGAGAATAGCCAATAGTGCTAGGCGAATTAATGAGCCGCATGCGCAAACTATTGATATAGTACGCCAACCTGGTAATCGTTGAGCAAAACAAATTTCCAAGACAAGGCGAACTACGCATCCACTACCCAACCATCTCATACTCGCCATTCTTCGCCGTAGAGTCTTTAAGTGCTTGTCCGCTAATCTTACGTTCCTTCAGCATCTGCCCAAACTCTCCAAACTCATCCTGCACTATCTCCGCCACCCGGATGAGAGTGTCGTCTAATCTGGCTCCCAACTTCGTCCCCGTCTCTAACGGTCCCTTGCCCTTGCTGTCCACAAGAAGCTGATGCACCTCCTGACACGTCTCCCGTATAATCCTGTACGCCTCCTCCCTCAACAATCCCGTAAGGCCGTTGACAGCATTGAAGAATTCATCTGCCGTCTGCTGTGGGATGTCTGAGTCCTCGAACACCTCGCTGAGCATCTCCTTGAAATAGGTATTTAAGGACCTGAAATTGGAAACGTCAACAGAAGGAAACTCGGCGTCGATCCGCTGAACGTGTACAAGGCTTCGAAGGAGGTAGTTTGCGTTCTCGAGCTCGTCCACTAGCTCCGTCATGGCGTACATCGAGTATAGGTCCGCGGAAATGATTGTACCTGTTACGCGCGAGAATTCAGCCACTCCTGATATCTGGTGAGAGATTTCGTGAAGATACGACCTATTATGAGGCCTTTAAGCTTGGACCGCGGCGTCCCATCTCGTCGATACCATATTCTTGCTGACCATGCGGGTGCTCGGGATTGAAATTGAGGAGGAAGGTAGGAAAATGCTCTGTCGCGTCTAGGTTTCAATACATCGCGTCGTAAATGTGAGAATGAGCGATTGCCCGCCGGGCAAGCATGGGTTCTAAAGAAAAGTTCAGAAGTGGAAATGCGAATCATATTGATGTATGTTGTGTAATAATTGGGTTTTCTGCTAAGTCCCATTTCCTCCTGCTAACTTATGAATTTGGTGTCGATAAAATTCGATATAGATGAGTATCTGCGCGAAGGCGTACATCATACGGTACAAAATGGGCATCCACCAATTGCATTAGAATACAGTGCAGGTATACAAACAGTTCCATCCAATCCAATCCACTATACAGCAGTTTCACGACGTGCCACGATTAAAAACACATCCAACGATTTCCCCAACTCACGACTTCACCAGAAGTGCCTTCCGGCCCTCCTCAAACCTGCGACCTTCGCTCTCTGCCCTCTCCATGCTCTTCGTCAACTTCTCCTCCCGCGTCTGCAGCCGTTGTTCCATTCCCAAAATCAACATGCGAACCTGCTCCACGCGGGCACCCATATCCCTTTCCTCCGCTGCACTCGAGCCAGGCCGGCGGGCCATGCTAGAAAGGACAGCTGTATTTTGCGCAGGGGATATGTCGAGCGTCGACTGGCGGGATAATCCCAATCATGTCAATACCCACCCGAAGTGAAATGGGGATCCCGATAGGCAACACTCACCTGCCAATTGTCCCCCGCAAGTTTTGCAAGTTCGCGCTCCAGCATCTTCTCTCGCGTCCGTGTCCTACGGGCAGTTGTAATTCAGCAGCAGAAAGTGTGAAGTGGAAAGCGAGAGGACGTACCGGTCGAGCTCGGCCATACACCGTTCGTTCTCACGTTGCGTGCCCTGAAGCAGCAGATCTAAATTCTTATACTCCTTCTCAAGCTCCTGCACCGACTCAAGTGGTGGGCGCTGTGCGAGCTGGGCCTGGAGGAGCTGGATTTGGGTTTGTAGCTACTCTTGCCAAGGTTAGGTAGATTGATTCCGAAATTGAGACGGGCAGAGGAAAAAGAAAAAGATGGACGTTGAATTAGTTGGAAAAGATTGTATAATGCGTGACGACACACCTTGTCGTTCTCGCGGTCTTTGTCGAGGAGCTGGCGGCGGAGGACATCTTCGTTTGTCTCATCGCCCTCACGAAGCATGCCCAAATCATCAGCGCCGAGCGCGAGAGAAGGCCTGGCGTAGTGCCGCACGCTTTGTGCTCGCCGCATTGTGGTAGTCGTGGTTGAAAGGGTGCCCACGCCGCAAACGCGTAGTGAACGTGAAGATGAACTAGCATCACATGATTCAAAGATAAGATAGTGATGATATTACTGATTAGATCAAATCATCAATGGTGTCTCTCTGGTCTCTGTCGAGTCTTGAAGTACTTAAGTACTTAGCGCTTAGCCTTCATATAGGTAAAGCCACATCTGACTAGCCTTGCTTCGATTAATATGTTCGCGGCACATACATTGGAACACGCTCGTGCCGGCATAACGCGCGCCGCGTCGAGCCTCGCGTTCAGTTGTGACCCCGACGCATGTCAAGTGGCATGTGTGTAGAAACCATGATAAAACTAGGCGTACCCTTCCATTCTCCAACGAAGCCGTGCTAGTTGCTCAGAGACTAGTCTCTCGTTCACTGTCTCCCCTACGCCTCCGGCATGGTGCAATCACAATCCATGCCTTGGGGATTCCTGTTCCACCGGGCTCTCTTCCTCTGCGGCTTCTCCAATCCCGAGCCAATGCAGTGCGTCCATTTTTCAGGCTTATTAGAGAACGGCACGGCACGAAAGCAGACGAACCAACACCCTCACCCGAGTTCGACAAAGGGTTATGCTGGTACAGAAAATACCACTTCGCTCAGTATTGCACCTGCGACGGGAGGATGGCGGGGGAGGCACGCGTGTTCCTCAACCATGGGCTTGCAGATCTGATTAAGCTGGTCGCAAGAGCGATGGAGGGGAATTGGTGTGTCTCGGATATGTTAGAGGGTCTGAAGCAGTACGAAGAGATAGATGGGAAACGATGGAGTCGGCCAGGGATGGGGGTGAGCATCATGCGCGCCAGAGAGGCAGGCATCCAAGGTTTCGAGTAGGTACTGTTACTGTACCCTTCTTAATTGTAACTATTTGTCACGTCCCGCATCCCCATTGTTATCGTTAAAATCGAGGAGTCACGTCACGAAGAGGGTCAGATTGTTAGAGTACAACTGGTTGGTCACGCAGCTCGAATTTTCAATTTTTTCTCTCTTATTCTGTGTGTTGTGGCATGCTACAATTTAATAGTTGAGACTAATTCCATCCTGCTTCTCCAGAAGCACCAATACACCCCAGATCTCCTCCTTCGAGAGCCAGAAGTGCTCACCCAAAGTCTCAGACATATCGCGGTTAA
The DNA here is from genome assembly GCA_018851285.1 of Lyophyllum semitale. NCBI lineage: Eukaryota > Fungi > Basidiomycota > Agaricomycetes > Agaricales > Lyophyllaceae > Lyophyllum > Lyophyllum semitale. The sequence goes on along the minus strand of JABCKH010000251.1, from coordinate 16,449 downwards.
GACTTGCTACAAACTCATCTAACTCGATGATGTCAATCTCGTCTCGAAGGAAAAAGACGCCTGCCATCCTGCAGACCCACATAAAGCTAAATAGAATAGTTTAGCATAGTGTATATGTAAGAGGATGTGCAACTTACGCCCAGTCTGGTTGATTAGACGTGAGTTAATTTGACCAAGAATTTATCCAGACGTCCCGGCATAAGAATTTTAGAGTTAGGCTTTCGCGAAAGAGAAATTGAGCGCGTGTGGTGACACTTCACCCATTCGGACATTTACTTTCCTCTTTTGTCTGTTCTAGAAAATTCCTTGGACCCTTACTACAAATGTCACGCAAGGATCTTGACCCATTGTTAATGTCCAACCCAAATTGTTAGGTCACGCTGTCACAGCCCATTGTTACAATTAAGAAGGGTACAGTAGTTGCAATCGACCGGGAAGATCACACATGGCTACATTCCCTCCCATTCGGCCCAATTTCATCGTTTTTTGTCCCCAACATATGCCCAAAAACATTATGACTGAGGCTGCTTCCGAGTCGGGTTACTTAGGCCGAAGGTTACGTGCAGTTCAGCTTCGAGAGCCCAGATGGATACCGGCGGACCTAGACCAATCAATGTAACGAGTTCTAGCGTCGCGTCCTATACTGGCGATGACCAGCCAGCAGCCCATTTCGGAGACTAGAGTTCCTTTCGCTCTTGTCAACAATTGAGGGATAGCATCGTTTGGGTTGGGCAATAGATGTGAGCTGCCACTGGTCATTGAGACAATAAGATTGATACGATCATGAACGTGAGCAAATCCAGCTTGCCGGTATGACACGCGTCGCTGCCGCCGTCGTGTAAGTAGAAGCAACGAGTTCTGCCAACTCCGCATCCTGATTCCTGGCAGGCATTTTCGGTTCAGCATCTATGATAAAAGGACGTACGTACTTTCTTTGTTGAATGAGCTCATGTTGGCGCGTAGAGCAGTCTCTCGCTCGCTGTCACTGCCACACCTGCGACGGGAAACACAAACAATTCAACGAGACATCTCCTTGACTCGAATATGGCCGTCTAGCGGGTCTCGTACAGACCAACAGAACAATTCGAACCCAGAAGAACCCCTGCTCTGGCGTTGGTATGATTACATCCCAATAGGTTTGTCCACAGCACCGAGCTTTTCCAGACTAAACCGTGCTCATTTATCCATAATCCATGCACAGTCGGCGTCTTCTGCTCCATATGGACCGCTGTGGATCTGAAAAGACGCTTGGGGCCTATGCAGACTGCCGAAAATGCCCTCTCCGCATACGCCTCCATTCTCCTTCTCGACGCCACGCAGTTTTCTGCTACCGACTTCTCTTCCTTCACATCGACGCGGGCCTACTGTACCGATCTCGTCGAAGCTGCTTTCCGAGGCCATCCCTCCGAGGCCCCTCAAGGTCAGCGGACCTTCAAGGTATGCGTCGCGTATCTTGAGCAGGTGGCACCCTCGGAGTTACATGCGCTCATGCAAAATATTTGTGTGGAGGTGCATGAGATCCTTGCTGGGAACAAAAAAAACGACATGTTGGAGGTGGTGGGTGCAGCTTCGCTGAGGGCGATCGCTGGGTTTGCGGAGATCCGAAACATGAACATAAAGGAATTTCAGAGTTGACCATAAGGACTGCGAGATTGTTGGATAGTTTACTGATGCTCCAAGTTGTAGCATTTGTCTTGCGGGTGCGGAAAGACGATAGTGCCATGCCCACTCCGTAGTGTGGCAGCGGGAGCAAAGCGGAGGCAGATTTGATTCTGACTCCGATGTGTGTGGTGGGATGCAATGCCGGCGGAACGCCTCGCATCGTGAAGCTAGCTCCGCACACAAGGCATGCACTATAAGAAAAATCCTGTCTCTGCTCCCTGAACGCATCCTGGTACAGAAATTTATCCCTTGATCGCTCTCACTGTCACGGCTTTCATTGACATCAGCTCACCCTCCGAGTCCGGCCCTCTCTCAATTCCACGCCAATGTGAGACGCTTGTCCAGCGGCCAACAGCAGAAAAACTCGAAATCAGCTGCAGCATCATTTTCCAACGAGGACCCTCGCCTCGCTAGGCGCGACAATATCATCATCGGTGCGTCTGAGGACCCCCGTCCACCGCATTCTTAACTTTCTTTCACCAAAGCGTGCAGCGTCGTGATCGCCTGCGTCCTTGCCTACTCCGCCGCCTTTAAAACACTCATGGCAGGTTCTTCATTGAGAATAACCGCCCTCTACGACCTCGCCTCTCTCATCCACATCGACACAACTCAGTTCTCATCCGCCGACCTCTCATCTTTGAAGGCGACACACGCCTACTGGGCCCGCCTGATGGATGTCTATACTCACGAGATATGGCGCAACGATACCAAGGGCAAGCAGACAGGCGCCAGGTTCGTTGAATATGTGCGGAAGACGGCGGACCCTGACGTGCATGTCATTCTGCGGAGGACGTGTGTGGCCATGCATGCACTTATCACAGGGGCCAAAGGGAGAAATTTGGAAGAGGTGGCGGGAGAGGCACGCGCGTTGCTGAAACTTGGGCTGGTGGACCTCGTTAATCTGGTTTCGTGGGAGGGCAAGGCGAATCTACATGTTCTGGGTATGCTCGAGGGGTTAAGGCAGAACGAAAAGAGGGTGGCGAGGGAGCAGAAGCCAGCTGCTAACAAATGGGGATGGCCTGGGACATGGTGAGCACGATTGCAATGCGGGTCCAGGTCCGGGATCAGAGCACTTCAGTTAAGTTATAAGTACAGCTGAGGGCGCAGATAAATGAGATCATGATTGGTCAAGAAAGAGAACCGGATAGTTAGAGGCTGGTGAGGTGGAAAGGTGAATTCAAAGCAGGACGTACTAGAGAATCGAACATCTTGAAACGAGATCATGCCAGTGGCATCCGATGAGAGGAGACAAAAATTCTGTAGGGCATCCAAGTGTTCACCTAGACGAACTAAGAAAAATTTCAGTCTGTGATTGCGATCTGACCATCGCACTCGATAAACATTGCTCTGCGCAACTTCGCCTGAGTTCATATTTGAAGAGAGACGACAGGGCCGACCCGTAAGTACTGTTGAGAGCAAAGAGAGATATTGAAGAAGATCGAAAGATATCATCGAACTCCGACTTGGATGCCGACCCCTGGCCGACCCTACATAACCCTCACGCGTCTCTCTTATTGTGTAACACCATGTGGTGAATGTCTATGTGCTCTACCATCTAGCGAAGGGATGCTGATTCAAGGAGTCGCCTCTCGCTTCCTCTCACTCTCGCAATTGCGGCGGGTCGCACTAACGATCCAAAGAGACAGTATCTCCTGGACCCAGCGGGCGTCCCTTCCTTACAGATCCTGCCAATTTCACGCCAGTTCAGTGCGCCCCTCTACGTATACCAGCTTTGGCAACAAGCCACAGAATGACACAGAATTGAGATTACCACAACCTACGAAGGGGCGAAGCCGCTGGCGTTGGCGTGACGCCATTGCAATAGGTTCGTGCGCAGATCCCCGTACGCAAATCCCGAACTGTCCCTCACAAACCATGCATAGCCGCGCTCCTCTGCTCCGGAGGCTATATCGCCTCCATCCGGCAAAAACTGCACCACACCGAAGTCGCAACAAGGGCACTCTCCGGATTCGCGTCTCTCCTCCTCGTCGACGCCACAAAATTCCCAGGCACCGACTTTTCCTCCTACGCGTCCACGTACGCCTACTGGGTCCGCCTCGCCGAAATCCAGTGCCGCGTCTGGGATAAGCCTTCTCTCTATGAAGAGCTCACCGAGCGCATCGCAGATATGCCAGGAGCGCACGCGGTTCTGCGGGAAACATGCGTGGCGGTCCATGAGATCCTTGCAGGGGATGATGTGATCGTGCACCAGTTAGGGCTGGTGTTTGAGAGGCTTCAGAATGATGTTCGCGAAGTGTATATTTTGTCCCTGGCGGATACAGAAAGGGAATGGGCGCGGTGGTGGTTAAAAGTGTTCACTGAGCAGCCATCTGAACAGCCATTTGAGCTGCCCTCTGAGCCTGAACAGCCGAAGAAGGACCAGGCTAGAGATGAGGACTACGAGGCTGTCGGATAGCCTGTAAGTGCTTTTGTATATCGTCGGGGGGTATCGGTTCTCGATTGACATTACTTTATGGCAGTGTTTCTTTATAGGCCATCAATCTTGTTGCCTTGAAATTATTTACTACGATGCTGCACAGTCACAGAATGTTGCTTAACTTTCTCTCTTTAAGTTTGACCAATGGCCACCATCTTCATAATCTTATTCAGACGGATGCCTAGGTTAACCGGTCCGCCTGTTGGCTTGAGACGTCGGCAGGACGCGTATTGTTGTTTCTCCGCATGATCAACGACAATATGCGGGTAGAGGAATCTAGCAGGCACATCCTCGACTACATCCACTGAGCGAAACTTATGCTAAGAGTAGCGACGTCTCGCTTACTCTTACTCTCACGCCTTCGATGCATCCCATCAACAAACCGAGGAGATCTCCAATTGCCACATGCTTGTCTCTCTCGTCGCTCTCAGTTCTCTGCCGCCACTGACGAACACAAACAAGACCACCCCAATTCTAAACCTCGTGTACCGACCCCTTCCATCAAGCACATCGGCCGCTGGCGTCTGTATGGACGCGACTACGTCGCTATAGGTTCGTGCGCCGATCCTCTCCATCCCACATACTAACTGCGTATGGCATATTAATCCTGACTGCCTCCCACAAATCATGCTCAGCTCTACTCTGTTGCGCCGGATACTACGCATCCACCATCCACTCCCAGCTCGAAAAAACCACGGAAAAAATCCCCCTTTTTGTCGAGTTCGCAACCTTCCGCTCCATCGACACCAAACACTTCTCCTCTGTAGACCTCACCTCCTTCGCATCCACGCGCGCCTACTTCGATCGCCTGCTCGACGTCCACATGAAGCTTGGTTGGGGGTCCCACAATAATGAGCTCAAGGAATTCATCGAGCCTGTCCTCCAGGAGGGCAGACCGGAGATGCTGACGATCTTGTCGTATTGAGCAGGCATGCCCTTGGCAGGGGAACCTGATAGGTCCTAGCCTTACCTGTGGTGTGAAGTTGCTAGTTAGCTACTTAAGCTCAAGTGGGACTAAATGAGTATGGAACTCGGTATAGAATAAGAGCGTGCTAAACAGTCCTTATATACATATTCTATGTGGTCTGTGCACAGCTAGATTACTAACTGGAATGTTCCATGTGTCATGTGATATCTACATTATGTTCAACCTACGGGTTCATCATATAGTAATATATCTTCAACATGTCGGAGATGTGTGTGGAGGTGCATGAGCTCTGTTCGAGGAGCGAGGAAATAGGTCTGGAGAGGACGGCGGTGAGGGTACGCGCGCGGCTTTATCAGGGGACCGCCCTTCTGGTCAAATTGCGGCTTGAGGAGATGAAGGACTTCCTAGGTATGGCCAAGTTTCGCTTTGCGGAGATGAAGCAAGCGATGAAGGATCGTGCAGTGCTGGGGAAGGGGGATCCACCTGAGGAAGAGGTTATGTAGTGTGTGGATTGGGCAATTACGAGATATGGCATGTTGAAATGCTTTCTGGATAAATGTAATTGACTCCGCCTCACGTTGTGCAGGCTTCAAGGGTGTTTATGGTTTATGTATTTAACTTCCTCTCTTTTAAGTCTGAACATGTCCAGACATGTCCTCTTCATAAATCTCATTCACAAGCGACCGAGTCCGGTTGACCGGCCCGCCTGTTTGATCCGGCAGAACGCGTAATTGTGTTGTGTTCCGCCATGATGCATGAAGATGCATGATCATCCATATGCGGGTAGAGGACTCTCCATGATACAAGCAGGCACAACCTCAACGACATCCACTGAGCGAAACCCATGCTAAGAGTAGCGACGTCTCGCTCACTCTTACTCTCGCGCCTTCGATGCATCCCATCAAACCGAGTCGGAGATATCCACTTGCCACATGCTCGCCGTTCCCAGTTCTCTGTCACCAGCCCAGTGCGCCAATCTACCGAACAAGACCACAACTATAAACCTCATTCTACCAAGCACACCAGCCGCTGGCGTCTGCACGGGCGCGACTATGTCGCTATAGGTTCGTCCGCAGATCCTCTGCACGCCACCTACTAACTGCGTATGGCATATTAATCCTATCTGCCCCCCACAAATGATGCTCAGCTCTGCTCTGTTGCGCCGGATACTACGCTTCCACGATCCACTCCCAGCTCAAAAAAACCGGGGAAGAAATCCCCCTTCTTGTCGAGTTCGCAACCCTCCTCTCCATCGACACCAAACACTTCTCCTCCGTAGACCTCACCTCCTTCGCCTCCACGCGCGCCTACTCAGATCGGCTGCTCGACGTCCACATGAAGCTTAGCTGGGGGCCCAAAAGTTCCGAGCTCAAGACATTCATCGAGCCTGTCCTTCAGGAGGGCAGGCCGGAGGTGCTGACGATCTTGTCGGAAATGTGTGTGGATGCGCATGAGCTTTTTGTGAAGAGCGAGGAGAGGGGTCTGCAGAAGACGGCGATGGTGGTACACGCGCGGCTGAGATATGGAACTCTGCTTCTGATCAAGTTGCAAGCTGACAAGCTGAGCGAAGAGATCCGAAAACGTCAGGCAGTGTTGTTGGGAAAGGAGGATCCAGCTGAGGATGAGGTCAAGTAGTGTAGACGACTGAGCAATTACGACGACGTTTTTTTGGACGGCATGTTAATAATTGCTTTCTGGATAAATATCAAGTAATTGACTCGGCCTTGAATATTTGAATTGTGCAGGCTTTACATAAAGTCTCGAGCGCGCCGTCAAAGTTGGTCAGTCGATGATGATGTCAAGGTTTGGTCAAGGTTAGGACATCTTGGGCTCATTGGGCGGCGAGATCCAAGCACCAGATCGTCATCTATACCAGAGAGCGCCGGACCATGAAAAATCGCGTGAATAAATGAATGAGCGGGTCGTGTATTGTGCAATACATATGTATACAAGTAGTCTATCGATATCACTCCCAAAAAACATACAAATGCGACCGAAGAAACTGAATACAAATAGCAAGGTGTACATGCATGCGCTGCGTGTATATGGCGGCATGCTGGTGGTACAGACGTGGGTGAAAGCGCGAAAAAATATGATATGGAGAGAAACAGAGCCCGAAAAGCGAACCGAAAGTAAGGAAACCCCAGGTAGCCCATAATTATATATCCCGAATCCCGAAGAGAACTGAGTGTGAGAAGTGCATGCGTGTATCCTGCGTGGTGTGTGTGTGTCGCGAAATGTTCCATAATCTATCGTGTATCGTGTATCGACGAAATCGACGAGGTGCGCCCGTTGAGTTAACATCAATCGGGAGCATTCCTAACGTGGGTATCGATATGTGGAGTCAATGGTGGCGCAGCGCCCTCCTCCATGACCGTCGCCTGGGGGCGTGTTCTCGGATTATCGCTCGAGGCCCTCATGTCCCGCGTCCCACCACCAGATTCTCCAGATGGTGAGACTAGCGGGGAGCTGTCCTCGCTCGACTGGGTCATGCTGCTGCTCCGTCTGCGGAGCAGACCGAGGCTCCACCGCTGCCGCTTCTTGAAAAGGCCCGGCGGGACGGGTGGGTTCGCCGCTGCGCGTAGTTTGGGGTGGGTGGAGGTGTAGTTCGGCAGGTCGGCCGGGAGGGAGAAGGTGGGCGGGAAGCTAGTGATGGTGCTAGGAGGTGAGGGAGAGAGAGTGAGGGATGAACGAGAGGAGGTGAAAGTAGCGGAGGCGGAGAGGGAGCATAGGTAGGGAGTGATGACCATCGATGAGGCTGGGGATGCATCTGAGGTGGAATTGTTTTCTGGAAAGGGATACTCGAAGCGCGACTCGGTGGTGAAGGGCGTGCCGACAATTTCGGAGGAGGGCGAGTGGAGGGTGAGGCCGGACAGTTGAGGGATCACCAGGGCCGGCATCGTCGTGGCCTGGGGTTCAAGTCAACAAAATGGAAGGATTTGCGACGAGAGACGCACCTGCTTGGAAGTACTTGAAGCAATTTGAAGCTGGTCTATGACGATGGTTTCCACTGTTGGGTCATCGATCTGATCCTCCACTTGCAATAGGGCTGCATCGTCGACGCTTCCCTTTCCTTCAGCTCCTGATTCTGGTCCGGGTATCGACATGGGATTGTCAGAGCGTCCTTCTACTGGCTGGGCTGAGTGCAGAGAGGCGACGACCCCTTCTAACATTCATCGCCTCCTGCAAATTTGTATGCTGTTCAGTGATAGATCCAGGATAGATCTAGCTTGTTCTAGTAGCGATGACCGAACACGTGGGTAATGTGCCGCGGCTTCCGAGTCTCCGGCCTACTCGAGAAACCGGCTCATGCGATCGCCGATGCCCTGTCTTCAAATGCCTTCGGACAGAGAGCAGGCTTCACAAAAATCTCTATCCGAAGATTGAGCAGCTTCATACATATGTCCAATCTCTGATTCGAACAGAGCTGATATTCCCAAACGAACTTGTCCGCAACGCCGCTATGCCAGGATGTGGCAACTAACGTTACGCTACTCAGACTGGACCTTGCACACTACGAACTCAATGCTACGTAATTACTTTATAACCAACTTTCTTAATACAATTTTCACAGTTACACCCTATCCTGTGCTCCGTGGTTGTACTGAGACTCCTAAAAAAGTGAAGGAACCGCTCAATCCTCGCATATTAACTGTCTCGAGACTAATGTTACAGACTGAAATTTTGTGTAAAAGAAGTAACAGGCATAAGTAAATTTCCCAGTACCTGATTCGAACAGGGTTACTTATCTGCCTACTGAATGCACGACGACGCGATACAATTGCGTTACTGGGCCTTTGGTATTGTCCCATTCACAAACTCTTTATACCGCCCGCTACTCCTGGATTCCGAGCGTCGATATACCCACAACGGTCAATCAATTGCAAAGTCATGCAAGCACCGCCGCAACGAAATGACAACCTCTAACTGTAACATTCGGCCTTCGGTATGCGCACTCCAAAAAGAGTTCTTCCCAACGGTAAATGTCTAGTCCCTGATTCGAACGAGGGCTATTCATTCGGGAGGCACACAATTCGAACACCAGGTTCTCCGACGGCCCGCCCGATGACGCGATACCACTACGCTACCAGACCTCGAATGATTTACTTTCAATCTCTCTTGTACCCAGTGCTGACTCGTGAATCTGCTCGTGACTTCAAAAGCCGACCAGCGCAGACGCGGGCGGTTCGACAAGAAAAGAGGATGATAGGCATCGTCCAGTCCCTGATTCGAACAGGGCTATCCTTATGAGCAAGCACAGCTTACACCTGGCCTGACGAGGCCAACCACTCTGCTACTGAACGATGGGTATCCTCCCCTTCACCGCTTACTTCTTCAAGTCACCCTTGTTAGCTCAGGATGCGACGTAGATTCTTCGAAGCTTAAACGTCAAGCCTTGGTGCTCGCCTCTATAAGACAACGAGCCTTACGCCCCTTGAGGAGCTGTGCCTACGTATACTCACATATTTCTGTGGCCAGAAAAAATATTTCATCCCCTCTCTACAGGTTAAGGGCCTGGTCCTTGGTTCGAACAAGATGTTCTGTTTCTCGCCTAATGGAGATTGTTGACACGCACGAAGCGGATTGCTGCTCTCGGCCGCTGCGCTACCAGGCCTTGGCTGTCTTACTGCTGATGCGGCCCTTTACTCCCGCTCAACCAGAGCAATATATAACACACACCTCGTCAGGAACTATTCCCAGTGGCGTCCAACCATTGACCACCTTTCTCTCGCAAATACTACACTTCGGCTGGAACCACGATAAAAAAAAAGCATTGGAAAAATGTCAATCCTCAACACGAATACGGTCAGACCCTGAATCGAACAAGGATACGAGATCGATAACCACGCCCTGAAATTTAGATGACGCCGTCAGGAGTCTTACGCCTCAGTGCGGATACCGCTAGCCTATCTGACATTGTACGTCTACGCTTTCGAAAATATTTTATCTCGCAGGTTACCACCAGGCTAGCGTTCTCGCCAGTCCATCCACCTCCTCGGAGGGCTCTCACTCGAGCCCTTGCCACTCAACGCGCCCGGGTCCAGATTCCCTCTTCCGCTAATGAAGAAAAAATCAACCAGTGCCATACATTGCGCATTGTCCAGTGCCTGGCTCGAACAGGGCTGAGGTGCGTGTGGGGCGGATATCCCCTACACATATGCGATAACCACTACCCGACTGGACCTTGTACGTCCCTACTGTGATTTGTGAATGTTTCGAGCATTCAACGCATGGCTACCCTTCCACCGCGCATACAGATACAGTCCCCTTGAATGCTTCGTGCCCTCTTTCCTCGCACCCGAAGTTTCGAACGCGAAGATGCATCTCCCGCTCTACCCCGTGTCATTTGTCATTACTCGGCACTACGATGGAAAAATGACAGAGAGTTGAGAAGGGACATGTCTGGTCCCCGGATCGAACCGAGGCTCTTGGTCCACTGCTTCCTTAATGGACCACGATGCGCGACCTCTTCGCGACCACACGTTGTATATCGATAACATCCTTCATCTGCTACCCGCACTGGCAGGACATCATGATCATTCGGTGGTTTTCATTGACATTTCGGCTGGTGCGGGCTGTCCAGACCCAGAGCCTGAGACCGACCGATTGACTTACAGATGTGTACGTTATGATTGATTGCGTCCAAAATTGATGTCAATACCCATGTATGACCAGTCCCTCGACCAGAGATACATGTATAGAAATTTGATGGCTATGAATATTACCTGTGCGCCACGGTACCTTACCGTGGTCGTCTCATTGCTCGTGAAGATTCGGTTCGTTCTACTGCCCATTAGTGCAACTGGTACTACACGCAACTCTCTGGTTGGATACATAGAGCGAGTCTCTTAGAAGTCGAGGCGTCTTGGCCCTCGTCCTCTCAATCCTTTATCGGCTGGTTTTGCTACTAGTATGTATACTTTGGTGCCACTATCTAAGTGCCTCCACTATCACCTACCCAATATTCATAAAATGAATCGGTTATCCACATCTGTGGTTGATATGCCTCGTCCCTGCGTCGAACAGGTGGTGCGTGCATCCCGACCAGCAGATTATGCGAGGAATCACTTACACTAACGGAGCTTAATACTGAGGGTGAAACTCTGCCTCTCACTTGCCTGTTGCCAATCAGGACACGTATGTGAATCGATCGCAAACTATGAAGGGTAATAAAAGGAACGAGCGCCTCTAGCGTTCGCAACAGAGCAGCCTTATCCAACCTATGCACCTGTCTGCATCACAGATTCGACCCATCATGAGCGCGCTCACCTCATGGACTATATTCCGGCGTCTTTTGAACATTCATTCAGCATGGTCCCGAGGAATGAAGTGGATATCGGAGTGCTGCGGCTTTTATTTAAACTGACCCAGTCATGCCACGGGAAAGGCGATGGCCCAATCACAGAGTCGCCTTAGATTTAGATCTAGGATTTGATTACAGTTTTCCCTGAATCTTTTGCCGACAATCGAGCAGTTTCTTCGACCTCGTTATGACCGAAAGCTTGACGAGCCAATCCATGCGATGGTTCGGAGTAGCAGGTTTTCCAGCGGTTATTTATTTGCATTGTACGATAGTACAAGGGCTCGGAGTACTTCATGACGAAAACCCAGAAGAAATGACTCTGAGGCTGAACATAGAGCTGTAGTGAGGGTGACTAGAGTTCAGTGGATCGGAAGAAAGTCACAACAAGCCCCCTAATCGTATTCGCAGAGCGAATGTGATGTGTTGTCTACCACCGGGTGGGAAGATCTGCACGCTGAGAAGCATGCCGTTGATCACAGATGGTCAAGTCCAAGCGATGTATACTTAGACACCTGCGGGACGGATCATGGGTTAGCCCATGTCCTCGGCTTCTACAGTACAGTTATTCTGTGAATTGTGCCCCAAATTTAGATGTCAAACACACCTCTCCTTTGTTAAGAATGAATTTTAGGCTTTGAAACCCGTCTAGCGTTGCCCCAATGAACTGTCCGCTGATGGATTCGTCCGGTTTACGAAGGCGCCAACGTGCTCTGCCAACATCAATTCCAGCCTTGATCTTATACCAGTGTTGTAGTGAATCCAGTGCTGTTGGACGATGAGCGAAATCTTTGACCATCATCAGTTCGATGATGCTCGAGAGGAATTCGAGGCCAGCGTATTTCTGATTACACAATCATTGAATTCTGAATGGCATGACATGGGAATCGAGTAACGAACTTGCTTGAATTCCTTCAGGAAAAGGTTCCCGACGGTGAATACGTCCAGTTTATAGTGATCAAACGGTATCCTGGTGTTTAGCAATTCAGGAGGATCGTCATCACGTCCTCCCAGCCCTCGGCGGATAGGAGACTGCCCTGGTTGAAATCGAACCGAGCTATCGAAGTCGATGATATAGTATCGAACAGGGTGATCGATACGCGAAAGTGGTTTGAGTACGTCAATCCCGTCCGCTGAAAAACTCGGAACGGCGAAATGCCAGCCCTTTGGAAAGATAGGCAAGCCGTCCATCATGACATTGGGTCCCGTGAGGTCTCTAAGGTGTGGCTCGCAGCGTAAGTATGACACATGCGGAGAAGCTTGTGAAGCTTACCCATGAGCTACTGAATGACTATGCATGAATTCCATTCCCTATGTATGTATTGAAAAGAATCAACCACAGGAGTGTGTTGACAACGCACCTCCAGCAATTGTGTTATAAAATCAACAACTTCACCCACCGCCTCGAATTTCGGGTCATCAAATTCCCTAAGTAATGGCATAACAATATACCTCGTTTCCGGCTTCTCTGGGTCGTAAAACGTGTCTAATATCGGAACGCAGTGGTTTTTAGAGTCCCTGAGATGCTCCTCTGATGATAGATAGCGTCCTATTTCTATCTCGTTCGATTTTGGATTTGCCAGCTTGATGCAGACTGATATTTCAGTGCGGACGTCCTTAGCGTCCATGACATTCCTTGTCTGTGAGAACCTTTCGTTAGTCCGATGTGAATTGCGAATCAATAGCCGAAATAACCATTGGTTGAAGAGCGTCCTCACAATACGAAGGATCGACCGAGGTTCCTATCCAAGAAGCGGTCCAATCGGGTCGGTATCGTGGACGCAGCATGAACCCGTGTTCAAGACAGAGCGAGTACCGACTTTGCCACTGCAGCTCATGTTCATTTAGTTCTGCAGGGTAGAGAAGCAAATTGAGCTCTGATGCGAGTGAAGTATGGTCCGTAAAACGAAGTTTCGACTCGTCTTGAGAAGCCGGCTCAGGCTGCAGAACAGCATTGCGGGCCATACAGAATCCAGACAACAAGATCAGTCGGCAATTTCAAGTTATCTGATCACAATTGGATCACAAGTGGCAGGCGTATACTGACGCGGAGAATGAAACTGGGCTTGTAAGTCCGGCTCGCCTCATTGCAACGTCGTGACGATCACTCTTAAAAACCCCATGTCGAAAATGCTGCCTCAGACCCACATTCATGAACGCAGAATCACGGTTCAACTACTTAGTTGGTGGGATCGCTCTTTTGAGCGCCATATCTTCCGTCGTCTGGTTCTCTCATAATTTCAGACCGAGGATTCTGATCAAGGAGCTGGATGAGTTGCTCCGCGAGACAGTCCAGCTCTACGACTCGTATGTAGCCAACGGGCTCCTGGATGACGAGTCTCTGCGCGAAGGACTCAAGCGAGGACTATTGAAGTAGGTTTCCTCATCTGTCGCGCTAAATAGACTGGTAAACGAGGTTACGTGTAGACTCAAGAGATCTGCCAGCGTCGTCAGAGAAGACACTTACAAGATAACGACGACGGCAGGCGACTACCGAGCACTATTCCGGGGTGAATCGAGAAAGATTCGTCTCGTTTCTACGAACATTATAGGGTTTCGTGCCAGCATGGTCGTGCGTTCTATTTATCTAGCTGTGAGTTTGTTTATAATCTAACTTTCTGTTGTAGCGAACTAGTGAGAAGCTCAGGAGAGACAGGCAACACCGTGACGCCAGAAATCCTCAAAATAATCCTCAAGGTCTGTCGTCATAATGCTGATTCTGGAGACAGCTCCTGTTACTTATGTCCATTCCAGAAAATACTGCAACAGCTGAACAGATCCCACGAGAATCCTCCCCTCTCGAAGTATCATCACCTCGGACAACTACGCTAAACGCAACATCGAGTGAGCCATCTCGACTGATGATTGGAATCTCGTCTGACATTTGGCCTCCAGGTGTCCCTGAATGTACTCCCGCTCTTCCACTGTACCACGACTTAGAGGTTGACTCCGTCAGTCTGACCTTGACACTAGCTGATGAGAGCTCTTCTCCCCCCCGCCGTTTCTTGTCCTTTTTGACGAGCTGGCCCATATTCCCCGCTCAAGGCAAAGTTGTGCCAGACGATGTTGAACGGGGTGCTCCTGAACCCGTCAGCACGTCATGAAGCATCTTTAGCCTCCGTCCGCATGTTCTTTCTCCGCTCCATACCCATTACTCATGTTTCCGAGCATTTCATTATGTTGTTCTCCGACATCATAACTTATTCGACATGTGTTTTCCTACACTGTACTTACTACTGCATCCATGAACTCTTCTTCTCAGCCTTCGACGCCCACAGCAGATCTTTCGAAAGATCCCACCTCTGAATAGATGTAAATCTATCCGCGATATCGGAATTATTGCCTCATGGTGTGTCAATCAATAGTATGTTTTCTTGGGATCACTTTGAGCGCCTACTGATGCAAACTTCGCCCTGCAGATGTACAACTCGTTGGAAGAAGACAGGTATCACCGGTATGTCTCCTATGCCAAATCTATGGCCTACGGCTGGGAGTGTTGAGCTCCTCCGCTCGATATCAACTTCTTAATTTTCGTTTTAGAGTAAGGATGCCAAATCCTCGCCTGGTTAGGCTTCCTTCTAAGGGCCCGATAATGAATTGCTGGGTTTTATGCGCGAAACACCGCATTTAACAGGAACCTCGACTAGCTATCGCGATAGGCGCCATCTCCTCGAGGCAGTTATGCGGAACAACCCGCCGTTTGCAGGCGTCTGTAGACCGAGGCCATATTTGCTATGGAAGCCCAACCTGTTTCGTGAGGCGTTGAAGCCAAATTGTAGCCCCTGATCTTTGTGCCGAATGTAGAAGAGGCGCTGTCGATGTGCGATCCCCTGCGATCATGCTATCCTGAGTATAGCATCTTGTATATGTACTGGTGCTGCCCATTATGATTATCGACATTCCCTGTGCGCGTGCGATAGTCCACTACTCACAGAAACCGGTCCATCCAACGTGTTCAGTGCTCTTCGGAAACAAGCTCTTGAACAAGCTTCCACAAAAGTCCTCGTCTGATGTCAGATTCGAACCGAGCTTAACAAGAATCCCATTGTGCCGTCAACGGCGGGACGTAATGCGCTATTTGACCTGACAGACTAGGTCCCCCAATATCGCTTGAAGTCGAAAAGACGTGAATATCATAGTTCGAAACACTTTCTTGTTCGATAGACATCCATGCATTCGGCCAGGAAGAGAGCTAGTTGGAGGATATGTACATAGTAGGACGGTTTACACACTGAAATGAAAGGGGCACATGGTTTGTACCTGAAAGGATGGAAAAGAGGTCAACTTAATCCTCCATATTATGGGTTGACTCTATAGAGACACCCTTCTCAGAATTTGATTCCTGTGTGTCGGATTCTGCGCCATCCGACAGTTCGGAAACTACGATGGCAGCCACCACTGCAGCGGCAGCGGCAGCAGCCACAACAATCTTGGCTCGACGAGCTCGCAACGCGTGCAAAGCAGACCTCTCAAACGAGGTTGTCTGCCTCACAGGAAATACCTTGCTGTTAGATATCAAAAAGCATAAATTGTAAGGAAAAGAACAGAGAAGTGAAGTGAGGACTTACTGATTCCACCAAGCCAGCAGTTCTTCTACTCTCTCCTTTTCCTCCGTACTGGTAAGGAGGTTCAAAATCCTCTCGTAAAACTGTTCGTATTCCAGACGGATCAGGCTGCGTGTGAAAGAGGGTGCAGAGGACAGGCAGAATTTTATCTGCAAAGCAGTCGACGGTTGAGGTTCAAAGAAATAAAAGTTGAGTCGGTCACTTACCTGAGTCGCAACATATGCAATCGATGCCAACGTGACTCGGTTCATCCCGTGGATCTGAGCTTAGCCGAGTCGAGTAGATCTCGACTCCTCAGGACCTTTTTCAGCGGCGCTAGGTGAGAAGAACACGTGCCTGAAACCCTAATGGTATCATGCATGTGAGCGAAGAAGGAGCGATGAAGGGATAGTGTAAAGGGGCACCTAGTTTTTACCGTGGCAGGCCGTGCGGTGCGTGGTGGTGCGTGCATATGAGGCACGGCCTCCAGGTCAGTTCTCTACGGTAGCCAGGGAGTCCACGGTCTACTTTAGGATTTCGCTTACGTGAATTGGTTTTCCGTCGCCGATATCTTGTC
>JABCKH010000250.1:0-24315 GCA_018851285.1 Lyophyllum semitale | reverse complement strand
TGATTTGTAACGCTCTTCAGACCCATTTGTTACGCGTTACATGTCCAAAATCTCTTCACTTCATGACCCTGCGTTACGCGTTACATGAAGACTTGGTCGTAATAGTACAGTATGGTTGAGTTCCTTGAAAGAGATCTGTCGGCCGTCGTGCGGGAGGATTCCTATGACAAACAAGCGTTATAATGCTTGAATCATTCATGCGAAGATTGTTGGCATACCATGGTTCGCCATCGCATTAAGCGCTGGACATGCGCTTCGACTGTCTCCTGCTTCCGGTGCAATGTAATTGGGCCATTTACCACCAGCTCCAGAGCGTCCCTTAGGAATAACATGACCAGCTCTGTGGCTTGGTGTCAAGAGGTTGATGAGAGTCAACGATATATCCCATCCGAAAATAGAGAGTCTAGCGATAATCCCAGCAAGGAACTCGGCGAAGGACATGGTGTTGTGAGTGAAAGAGAAAGATAAAGAGGTGACATGTTATATTTGATGCCCACTACCATTTGCCCCTGAAGGTGACTCCCGAATCCTGTCAGGTGTTGCACCAAAGTTAGGTCCTCGTATAAGCCCTGTGGAAACCATCGTAAGACCGTTAGACACATGAGTGCAAGTTATCCAGCCCGAGGATTTATAATCATTAAGCACAGTGGCGAGTTGGTGCCAAAGATTCAGGAAGTTGGTACGCGAGTGCTACGCAACGCGCGCACGGCCACAGACGGCCACTTGCCAACTAGCCGACGCACAGCCACCTTTCCACGTTCGCATGATCGATCGATCGGCTTGTTGGCGAATTCCTGTAATAGCATTTCTCTCTGGATGCATCAACTACACTGATCGTCTAACAGGTCTACTTCTTGCCACTCAACGCGTACATCTCGTCAAAGTGGACAATGGGTGCCTGATCTTTACCTTCATCCACAACAGAGTCGTATTCCGTGACAATGGACTCGAACAAGCCATTATTTCCGTCCCCGTGGGCAGGCCTCCATCCGAGCTTATAAGCCTTGAGAGCTCTAGAACGAGCTACGAAGATAAATGATCATGTCAATCAATCGAGTTACAGAGACGAAGATGGGGACGAACAGTTCGACCCATAAGCAAAGGCAGCCCAAGACCCCAAGGCGTCAGTGGCTTCCCGGTCAGTGAACGACCTCGTCTCCGCAGTTGGAATAGCGCCATGAGCGTGCAGCCTGGTGCCGATTTCCTGCGCAAGTTGCTTCCACTGGAAGCTACATGATTTATCGTTAACGCAGGCAGACAAGCAAATCCAGATTTTTTGAACATACCTGTCAGTAGCGCAAAAGTAGAAGCCTTCGCCGCCATTCGGGGCTTTAGGGGTCGCAGTTAAAGTGTCATCGAGAAGGAGCAGTACGAGATCTGTGAGATCTTGGATATGAACAGCGTTCCAGAGAGGAATTCCTTTTCCATAGTAGCACGACTGGCCGTATTTAATGGCACCTCGAATCAGCACCGGAATCTGGACAGATGTTCGATGGAAGGGTCCGGTCTATTGACAAGAAAGGAGATGAGTTGATGGCCATAACCGCTAATATCGAGCCTGCACATACGCCACGGCCATCTGTAAGATCAACCATCAGTGGCATATCCAGGACGCCAGGGGAGCTGCGTACAAACCAGCGGGGGCATGACGATATAAGAATGTATATCTCCAGCTTCTCCTGCCTTGCTGACAATGGTGTCACCAGCTCGATGAACGTAGTCGACAGGAATCGCTTTGATGTCGTCCACATGCTCGTCATCGTACACTTTGTCGGATGCAAATTCGCCCTCAGCCTTATCGGTAAGGGCACCTGTGCCGGAAAGCTGGACGAAAAATGATTAGGTAGGGACTTGAGGAGATCACGGGGGGGGACGACTACATGGATATAGGTTCCGGTTCTTCCGGTCTTGGCTTTGCGATTCTTCAAGCCTTCGACAATCGCTGACGCCCCTTTCGGATGATCCGCGTTCGCCATATCAATAACGACTGACCATGATCACAAGTCAAGCAGCGATGTACCACAATATAAAGGTCTCTCACCATCGGCGTTCTCAGCAGCTGCAACTACGACGGCGCGGTCTGAAAGGTCTGCAACAACCGTTTTCAAGCCAAGCTTTTCGCGAACCAGGGCGGCTCGATCTTCCCCGCGAATCAGTACGGTGATGTCGAAGCGCCGCCTGTCCTCTCTGGCTAGAAGAGAGTCAAGCACTGTGCCACCGATAAAACCTATTTTCAGAAAATTAGTTCTGCTTGGTCTAACGCACTAGATCATGAATTAACCCACCAGATACTCCAGTCACGAAGAGAGATATCTGCGACATGCTTCCTTCGTATTCGTAGATAAGGTTAGAATAAAGGATGGAGGATTGTGGGGGTGGAATGCGTTCTTATACGGTTCTAGTTGCTTCTTTTATCATGCGAAATAGACTGTCCACAGGGTCTAGCAGAAACCGTTGCAGACCAAGATGAAACAAACAAAGTTTGGTGAAATCGCGGTTAGACATATGTATATACGTAACTGCCAGTGAGAGAACCCAGGGAACAGCAGGTGATGAATCATGTGGTAAAAAACCCTTGACTCGACTTGGACTAGGTACCAGTCTGGTCATGGGGACTAAAGTAGGAATTGACATACGTACAAGGTCGGCCCGAAGGATGTTCGGTATAATCGTCACCCATCGTACATTTGCGCACCCCAATGAGCTCGGGTCGGATGGATGTGTTTGTTCTGCCAGTCATACCACAGTTCGCCCTGGGCAGAGGCAAGGCAGAGGCGAGCAAGATCACCAGACGTTCTTTATATGAACTTCCACTTGTGCGGATCTGTTGATGACATCGCTTTCCCGTGCTAGAAAGGTGGAGTGCCTGCTTGGAGCATGAGTGAAGAGGGTTCTGCGCTAGTACCGATCGAGTGAGATCGAAAGTTCTGATGATCACCCAGTCGTTCATTGGGCAAGATACACACATTTGAATGATGCTGTATAGATCTTCGTACTGGAAGGAAAGGAACAGGATGTTATTTTGCCTCGATAGTGTGAGACCACGGGTGCTCGAAGAAGAAAAGGGCCAGCCTTGGTGATCGAGAGAAATCGCTCCAGCTACCAAGGCCACTGATAGAACCGGGTCCTTCAAGTTGGAGGAAGTGTCTATGGCGAACGAAGGCTCTCTTGTCAGAACCGCAGAGACAGCGTCGCCGTAAAATTTACCTGCAATCCAATTTCAGTAGAGAAATACTTCTCTGTAACGATGTCTTGTCCTGGGCGCCGTTTTAAAGACGTCTGTAAAGTTTGGATTTCAGGGGGTGAAATACTGGTTCCATGGATCTAGATTTCACATACCAACTATCAACGGTCTTTGTCCGGAGGGCACGCAATCCGCATGGAGTCAAATCGTTGTTGAGATGTGCACAAGTATTGCCATTGCGATATTAAGGCGCCCTGACCGATAACAGACCTTGGCCAGTTCAATTCGGTCTGCACACTCTGCGACAGCCTGCAGCGGGGCCGAATTGATGCTACTTCCTCAGTACACTGAACGAAGTCCTATAATCCTATCGCGGATAGTAGGAGGCCGAAAAGGGGATGCACCATAGACGTCGTTGAAATTGAAATAAGAGAGTTCAGGGAAAGGCTCGGACGTCACACGTAGTAACGAGTCCAGTGCCGCATTTGACGGGTGTTGATACGTTTATCAGGCTTCATCAGGCCACTGGCATATCGTTCAATTGGTTGGATCCTCAACATCGTACCTTGACGGTGTGGTGTCGTCCGTTGTCCAAACGTACGCGTTCTCTAGCGCTTCATCTGACATGCAACTGACATGCCACCAAGGGTGCCATGGGACCGAAACGCGTAGCAAGGCTTGGCTGCACAGGAAGTCATCATGCGAGTAGTGCAAGAGTTATAGATCTTCGCTACTAGGTGTTTCGAGTTGTCGGCGCTGGACTTTTCGATTCTATTCCGGCAGTCCGATTTCATAGCTGGGATGGCGATTATCGGCCGACTGTCTTCGACATATCTGTTGTCTTCAAACCGTCATGATCAATCATAATTGGACCTTTCTTCCGAGTCGATGTCACAATCATCAATAACCTCGACACCACTGGTGGTCTTCGCTATGAGAACGTGAAAGTCTGGTGGAAGTTGACTCGCGATGCCAGGTATCTATAACAATTGAATCCCATGTACCCTAATCCGTCGACTGAGATACGCAACTCAGAAACTACGAAAGCACTTGAATGGAGACATTCAACCCTTCCCCTTTCAATTCCTCGAGGCGCGAAAAAAAGGCGGGATCCTTTCTACCTGCGTTGCGACTGACTTTCACGCTGAGTGTTTCCAAACGGGAGATTCGCGTATCCCATGGAACTTCTCTGGATGACCACCTCGATTGAATCATTTTCAGAAACGCATCATCTGTGTAATATGGGTATGAAAGAAGATCAATGTGCCATGATTCCATTCGAGGAAGAAGACAGCGTTCGGGAGAAGCATGATCGAATGTGAGGAGATTGAGAAGCTGATCAGTGAAAGCCGGTGGACCTATGTCAGCAATGAAGACAAGGGAGGTGACCGTTGGAATCGACTCGAAAAGTTGGATAACGTCGGTGTCTTGTAGGCCGCGTGCATTGAGATGGAGAGTAATGAGAGTACAGGACGATCGATGAATTAATGAGATCAGATGTTGTACTTTGAAGTTTGGAAGGAATCTTTGGATTTTCAGTGTCTGGAGGTTTGGCAACGTCATATTGTCGAGAAAGTCGACGTTGAGAGTCAACATTTCGAGTGTGCGCAATGCACGTAGTGAGATCGGTGGCACCGACGGGAAAGTATCCATGGTCGGCAACCTATCTGTAGGTGCACAAGCGATTGCGCCATACGTAGAGCTTCCAACTGTTCCGGGGTGTTCAATGTCTGTCCGAATCGTATCAGCTGGGACCAGGGTATTCTCGGTGGGAGGATCTCTTTTCCGTGGGTCTAGAAATCATGCAGCGATGGGCAGGTCGAAAAGGCATCAAGGCCACCCAGCAGGTTGTTATCGGCAATAGAGTCTAGATAGACTTTTTTGAGCAAAGGGACGCGACCCTTGACTCCACAGAGCCTTGTCTGGAAAAGGGACTCCATTTCAAAGCCGACGTCTCTCCATCGCTCCGAATGGTCCATAAGAGTATCCAACAACGCAAACCAGTGGGGCATGAATTGCGCTCTACTCATCGTATTGAGATGGTCGAGGGCCTGGAAACGAATGAAAAGAGGAGTTTGAGCCGAACGTTGTAGAAGGATCTGAGCGGAAAGCAGAAGGATCTTGATTCCAATCTCGGAGTGGATACTCTCGGGGCGTATGACTATGCAAGACCACAGTCTCGCTAACGACAGACCGATATATCTCCATGCACGGCAGACCTGAACAAGTGTCCAAGGTGCGTTTCGCCTGTCGAGAGTATTGTCTAAATCAGCTTTACCGGAGTGGCTCTGATTAGCCGGGTGGCATTCCAGGTCCCAAGGAAGACACGTCAAAAATATCCTCTCTAAGACCTCTATCGATAGTTTGTTGATAGGAGGCAGCGCAGTATTCGTGGGTGCATTGTCCCGAAGTCTGTTCAAGGTAGACTTTTGGTACCGCACACGCCAGATCTCTCCATCGAGTTCTGCGAGCCGTTGCATAACCTTGAGCGGGTCCAATAGTCGTTTTGGACGAGGCGCCTCGTTCTTATGATCAAAATCGGATCCCCAGTCACTGTCTGAGTCTGTTTGTGCTACGTTAGCCGTTTTCAACCAAGAATACTGGTGAGGGATCGCACCCTCATTGTACATCCTGAATGGATACAAGGACTGATCACTGTTGGATCACTGGATCAAGATGGTTCACCCTGAGATTTATGAGGATAGACTAACCTTCGGACAACTTGTGTACAACGGACCTAAGCCCCAGTTCCAAACAGGATATGGTAGTCAAGGGTTAAGTACCGACCTTCATAGTCTCGCGATTGGTACTTGTACATCAGGCACCGCTTTGATGGAGATCGGAAAATTTCGATTGCGGGGGGACAACGCCGTGATCATGATACGCTGTCCACACGACTGACCAAAGTGACTAGAGTCACCAGGAGTCACCTAACAGTCGGCTTGGACTTCCGAGTCGGAAGTTCGACAGGGCAACTAGATGAGAAGTAGTCAGACTCATCCCGGAGTCCACGAGTCCACGACGCACATTCGCAGCAGTTAAGCGCTGATCAACTCTGATGGGATGCTGTAATCAGTGGTAGTGCGATAGGTAAGTAAGTGGCTGCAGTCACAGTCGTCCGGAGCGTGTCAAATATATGTGGCGCCCGCTGAGCGAAAAGGCTTTCGGAGGAAACGGGCCACAGGAGGTTCTAATGGGCCGTTTCATGACGCGAATGTACACCCTAAAATGACCGAGCGGCACGAAGCCCGAAACTCGATCCTCTTCCAAAATCGATATCCAATCAGAGACTTCATCACATAATGGATGTAGCAAGAACGGATAGGAATAATGGAAAGTGATCTGACAATAGTAAAATACAAAGACACATGACTGGTGCGTTCAACGACCATACCTATATTCGCAATAAGAAAAGATTATCACACAAGAAGATAGCAGGTAGGGACGTACTTCTGCAACTCCCATTCACGATTGTCTAATGGGCAGACATTCCTCGTCTTCAACCAGCGCGAGATACAATGGAAGTGGAACGCATGCTGAGCGACCCGAACGTTAGGAAGAAGGCACGAAGCTTGAGTGATAGAATAGACGTACGTTACAAATACCCCACGCAGCATTGCATTCCTCACTCGTCGCTGATACTTGATTGGCTTGACAATCGATGCCTTTGTAAGGATACGGAAAGGTGGCAAAAGAGGGATCCAAGAAGATGACGGTGCTCAAAGATCAAACACTGGATAATAGCTTATATGTGGAAGCGATACGTACATAGATCCATGATGTGGTTCCTGCAGATAGCGCAGTTGTCTACGACGATATCTGCAATGAGGGCGTTTAGTCGTTGTACGCCACGCGAGCAAAAGGATCACGGATTACCCCATGCCCAAAGGGATACTGCGTTCCACTAAGTGAGTAGGAGTGACGATATGCTCTGTTCAGCAATGCTAGCTTCAAGTGTATGGCTGTGCGAAACATACCTTCTTCACTTCGAATCGCTGTTTGCTCTCCTTGCCCTCCTTGCCATCTTTTTTGGTCGTAGATGCGGGAGGATCGACATCCATATCTGCCATTGCGATTCTATGAGCTATTGAGGGTGAAGTGGTAGTAGAACAATTGAGTGGTGGCGGTTAAATAAGACAAGGCCTCACCGATCCAGCAATCTCCTTTGCGTTACGTAAGCTATCTCCTCCTTTTCTCTCCCTGTACCATGATTGTCAGTGGTTCATGTGAGTTTGCTAGGCTCATTGTACCAAACAAATTTCTCCATTCTGCGATCATGTCATAGTTTTACATAATGTTCTTCCGACATGAGAACGTTCAAGGGAGCCCTTGCGAGACTCTTGAAGAGTGAACGTCACACTCTCAGGATACTTGTCTCTACCACTACATCGTAAAGCACACGTAAGTCTCGCAGCAGTACAAATGTACAACTGAACTTCCAGCTTTCGTCGCTTTCTGTAACCTTTCTTTTCTCAAGTGCTGGCTGGTGCCGGTTTGTTGATGGATTCTGACGGCTGAAACCTCATCGTTCATCCAAGGCCTTTTCTCACCGAGGAACTTTTCTGGAGGATTCCCATTTGGTTGAGTTAACATGTGGTGGCTCGACTGGAATGCGGGACGGCTGCAGCTCCTTCGAAGTTGAGAAGTATATAGCCCCGCTGCCGGAAGCGCAACGACTCGGACTCCGACATTGTCTTGTATGTCTCAGCTACTAACGGCGAGCTTTTGATAATGGGGGGGACGACTGGTGAACTAGGGCTTGATGGGTGGAAAGGGCCTCCGGTAGGAAACTTCGAGGAGATCCTCATGAGGTCCCCAGTGATATCGATGATGCGCTTTGGAAGCTGTAGAACGTCCCTCACAGTCCCTCACAGAATGATTTCATACAATCGGAGCTACGAGAATTAAATGGAGAAGCTCTTGATGATGGGATTGAGTGGATCGTCGACGACATGTCCTCACCTACTCGTAAATGGCTATATCATGTTTCCGTGGTATCCAAGTCCTAACAGTGGCGCGTGGTCGCGTTTAGCCGCGCGCCACGTGATAGTTTCATCGCCAAAAAGCCTACCCTAACACAACACGTGATCGTGTTGATGGACCATGGTCGCCTTTGTGAAGTTCAAGTGATACTAACTGGAATGCTCACTGACTGATCGTGCTTCGTCGTCCGCAATGACGAGCAACTCTTCAGATCTTTGGTCCCCGCAATATGGGACTGCGACTTATACTTCACTCTCTGACACCCAAACACCACTCTCGCCCTCAAGATACTCATACACTTCCCGTTCAGGTTTGTGAAATTCAAGTGCTTCATTTTTGCTGTAACTCTGAACCATTTCTAGATTCCCAACGTCCCTCTTCAGATGGTGATGATAACGGCTCGTCTCACCAGATGAGACGTATCACTGTCTCCCCTACACCTTCCCAGCAAAACTCGGACTCGGACGCGTACACCGACGACAACTCGCTCGAAGAAGTCGAAGCCACCCTCAACGATCTAGAGGACGAAATCGACGACACCGAACAAGCTCTTACGGAGTGGTC
This sequence comes from Lyophyllum semitale, assembly GCA_018851285.1. Lineage (NCBI taxonomy): Eukaryota > Fungi > Basidiomycota > Agaricomycetes > Agaricales > Lyophyllaceae > Lyophyllum > Lyophyllum semitale. The sequence continues at coordinate 15,584 of JABCKH010000250.1, read as the reverse complement.
GCATGGTTCCTCATCAGGACCGTCGTACACCTCTGCTACTGGGACGTACACCGGAGCATACACGGGCACCGGATACACAGGATCCCCATCATATATTTCTCTGCCGACGCTCGCTCTACGCTCCGCATCGACACCGCCAATTGACCCACGCGCACGTCTCAGCAAAATCACAGAGCGCACAGAAGAATCATCGCGCCCTAACTCGGGTGCATTCACTGCAGCAGGCGCTGCCAGGCCTGCTAATCCCACTCCAGAGGCCTTTCGTCGCTCCATTTTCCTTGGAGGCACCCCTTCTTCTCACTCACGCTCTTCGACTGATCCTGGGTCGGATCGCACCCTGCCACCCCCAGGTCGTGCTACGGAGTTAATCGCTGTCTTCGAAACCAACAGCCCGGGGGGCGGGCACTCGCGGACATCTTCTATACCTGGCGTCCGCTCTCCTAGTCCTTTTTACAGCAGTACCGGATACGGTTATGGGTCTAGGCCGTCATCCCCTTCGAAGTCGACGGCTTCGTATACGGCGACGGACACGAGGCCGACCGGATCGTTCCTCTCACCGATACCCCGACCTTCCACCTCGATGTCGGGAGACGGCACTTTTCGTTCGACAACGCCGGGGGGGACATTCAGTCGGGATGCAGGCTCCTACAATACTCCAAGCACGTATACGACACAGACACCTAGCACATTTAGTCGCACGTTAACGCACACCGGGACAGACACTCGAACGTACACAGGAACGGATACACGGACAAATACTGGGACGGATACTCGAACGTATACAGGAACAGACACTCAGACGTACACCGATACAGTGACGGGGACGGGTGCGGTTACCGCCACATCCATGACACCTACATCGAGCCTCCGCCGCCCTCAAACATCACCCCGTTCTCCGCTGGCCTCGGTGCGCAACATTGTAGCTTTGTGGAAGGAGCGCACCCCCTCGATGAGTCGGTCCCCGGGAAAATCATCTGCCCCCGGCTCGGCTACCAGCACCTCACCGCCGCCGGATGGCGAAGGCCTATTTGGAATCAGGAGAAGAGCGCAGCGCGCAAGTGCTCAGCGAGAGAATGGTAACGGCGGTGACCCGGTTACGCCTACTCAAGGAGGTGATGCCGACGTCGCCAGCATCCGCAGCGCGAGGAATGGGCACCTTCCTCCCGGATTGGATGTAGCAGACTTGCTGCCTTATACACAGAGTGACGAGGCGGTGAGTGGCGGATTTCCTATCATGCAACTGTTCAATTCTCTGACTTTGTTCCTGTTTGGCTACAGCCCCTGCACATTGGACTGCTCTGGTACCTCAATGTGCATGACGCACCCCCGTACCGTTGGCAAAGATGCCAGGCACTGCTGTACCCTCAGTTGCTTCTCCTTTCGTGGCTGTCTCCAGGAGGTGGAAGGGGGATTGTCGCACTCGACCTTCTAAACTGCACCAGTGTGCAATCAGCGCCTTCACCGACACATCCGAGTGCGAGGGACGACATCGGGACGATTGCTGCGAGGTCGCAGAGTATGGAACGAGATGGGCAGCCATTGATGGATATGCTTGTCCCATTTCATATGCTCTATGCAGATGGTGTTGAGAGACTGGCGGCGGAAAGCCTTCTGGAGCGTCAGAAATGGGTGAACCGTCTGTGGTACGTGTTTTAATATTCATCTTAGGAATCATTCGTACTGACGACAAGGTGTATATCCAGGGAAGCAGTGAATCGCCCGATTACCATGCCCGATTCCTCGTCGATCACCCGCTCACCGACAGGATCGATTAGGACAATCCTGTCCATCGACAGCCGGACGAGTACCTCAAGCACAGGTTCCCGCTCGACCGTCTACGTGCCGCCTCTCAGATCACTTCCCTCGATCCCTGACTTTTCGTCCAATGTATCCTCAACTTCGTCCAGGTCAGGCAGACTCTCGCGTCGCACGTCACTTGTGTCTTCGCATCACACCCGCACAGTCGATGATACCGTCATATCTAATCAGGAGTACGTCTATCCTGGAGATCCACGGGCGATTCAGCCGGCAAGGACCGGCTCGCTGCTCAGACGCAGTGGGTCGATGACAGATCTGGATGCGGAGTTCGCGTCGGCTCTTACTCGTGCGAGAGGCGCGCGGCCGGGACTGGGATTCGCGAGCGTTGTGTTTGGAGGTTCGCCAGTCACGATCTCAAGCGGCCCTACGTTGGGTCGCGATGTCATTGTCACGCCGCCACCTAGTGTCGGGAGAGGGAGCGATCGCGCGCGTTCTGACGTCTCGGTCTCGGACGAGCAGTTCTTTTCGGCTGGCTCTGCATCCGATGGCTCGAGGTCGTCGTATTACTCGCAGACGTCGTACTCGTCGGAGCTGCGCACGTCGACTGGGCTCAGGACGGAAGGCACATCGCTTGGTATCGATTCGAGTTTTGCTACGGGCACGCGGGGCGTACCGTCCACCCTTTCTTATCAAAGAACGGACTCGACATCGTACCTCGGCGACTCCCTCTCCTACACGGGCACGTCGCCTTCAAGAACGCCGCTCTCGCGAACTAGGGAAGTCCGGAGGAGAGGCGGAAGGAGCAGTTCACGGTCGTACTCGTCTGGTTACTTGACCGACGCGTCCGCAGATAAGGAGAACTTGAGCGGCAGCTACACGCCTGAGAGCGGGACCCAATCTCTTGATTCGAGGAGTCATAGCAGTGGGAGCTATACGCCGAGCAGCAGGAGCTATACCTCGGGAACCAGGAGTTACACAGACAGCGGCAGTTACACACCGAGCGGCAGCTACTCGCAGAGCGGGAGCCATACGCCGAGTGGGAGCTCCACGGCTGAGGGGAGCGGCGTTTATACGGGCAGCGATACTATGTTGACACCAGGAGAATCGAGCGAAACTGGCTACGACGTCTGTACCTCCTCAGGGTTCACTGAATCAGGTTGCCCAGTGACGTCCACCGAGGAGACCATTACGCCTTCCTCGTCAGCACCTGCTTCGGAGCCAGACTCAGAGAATTTCCTTACGGCCTCCCAGGGCAGCTCAGACTACCTCACGGCGAGGAGTCCCTCGTTGAAAGGCTCCATCGCGTCATTCAAAGGGTCCGAAACTTCCTTCGAGTCGTTCCCCACGATCCCTTCCGAGTCGGAGTACAAGACAGCGGATACTGGATATTCTCATTATCGTACGGTTTCTGAGCCATCCCTAGGCTCAGATTACATCACAGCGGAACTTTGTCCAACGATCCCGTCGGAACAGAGTACACCGACGCTGTCGTCTGTGAAGCTGGATTCCGAGGACGACACGAAGAGCGTACTCGGCTTGCCCTCACTGCCGCCTTCGGAGATCCCATCGATTCGGTCACCGTCGATGTTCTCGGACGTTCTCCCTCCCTTGCCCCCATCTGCGTCGTCTCGAGCTTCCGTTCACCTCACGCCGTCGCCCTCTCCGCCGTTACCGCCGTTGCCCCCTTCCGAGCCATCACTATCACCTCCGCCATTGCCGTTGACACCCACGGAGGAGTCGCCTGATCTTGCCACGCCGACATCATTTCGCTCACCCTCCCAGGTGTCGGTATCAAGACCGCTCTCCTCAGATATGTCCAGTAGCATCCCGCCACTCACAGGTAGCATCTCGTCATCAACATCGCATGCGACGCCGTCAACTTTGGCGCTTTCAAGCTCTCCAGCGCCATCTGAGCACCCCTCAACACCGGCACCCCGATTGTCTTCTATTTCGAGTCCTACGATTTCATCTGTTTCGAGCCTGAGTGATTTGACGCCGGCGTTCTCCGACCACCATCCCCCACCAAGTCTGCAACTATGGGATCAGGAGACCGATGCTTCGTATGAGTCGTCTCAATTGGCGCCATCACCCTCCGTGCTGTCGCTGGCTGTGCCCGAAGGCATCGACACGTCGTTTGAAACCTCATTCCTAAGGCCGAGTAGATCTAGTATCTCTTCTGTAGATCTGCTTAGCCCTATCCCAGAGACACCAACAAGTCTATCATCTATGCCTCCGCGCTCGCCACTGCCACAGCTGACCCCAGTACCAATGCCTCCCTTTTCACTCTCATCCTCGTCGGATGTTCCGACACCGTCAAGTTTATCGCCAGGGGTAATTCAACGGTCCCCCCTCCCAGTATTGACGCCGCTTCACGCTCTGTCGCCGACTATGGCATCTTCATCAGATGTCGAGACCCCGTCGTCGATAGATGTCACTACACCCGGGACCTTCACGCTTTCGCGATCGTCACTCCCGACGCTGAGTGCGGTGTCTTCGTTGTCGCCATCCGTGCTGCTGTCATCTGCAGATGCTCGAACACCTTCCGATTTTTCGTTTTCAGATGCCCAACCAGCTCAGCTGTCTAGGTCTCGTTCCGGTGCCTCGGTTTCCTCCTTCCGATCACAGTCTTCCCTCAATTCGTCGGTGTTTGATGCCAGGTCACTGTTAGAGGAAGATGATCTGGAGTCTGTTGATGAACCCTCGACAATCCCATCTTTGTTAACTACTCCCTCGCAAGCCGAGCGCCAACTGGTAAGGAAATCTCGTTATGATATCACTGCAGCAACTGATCCTGAGCCTTTCGTAGCACTCGCCAATGTCTATGCGTGATACACAGCTCAGAACGCCAGAGGGCTCCATTATCGTAACGCTTTCGACACCTCGAGGGTCTGCGCAGACGACCCAGTCGAGCCTGAGGACTCTGACATCCGAAAGTGTGCCAACGGAACGCGATCTATCTCGCGATATTGATCGTATTGCAGATGATCTCCGCAGATACGACGATACGAGGGGCCACGAAAACAGGGAGCTAGCTGATAATGTACGGGCGCTTCGGGGCGAGTTACAGGACCTCTCGCGTTATTTACACAGGACCCCGTCGCCTCCTCATACCCCATACGTCCCACCACAGGTCGACCGAGTGGACCGGATCGCTGGTGGAAGCAGCTCCATGTTGCTAGCCGGCGATGATCGTCAATTAAGTGTCTCCTCTGGCCAGTTGTCGCGGGCTACAAGTTCTGCGAGTAGCATTGGTTCCTACCTTTCATCTCATCACTCAGACGATGAATTTCTTGCTTCGGGGTCATATCAGGATTCTCCAACCCCGTGGCATGCACCAATGATCTCGGATTCAGGCGATTCATCTTCAATCTTTTCGGATACGGACACGTCCCACTCACCACCGTACCCCGACAGCTCTGACTCCTCAGATCGCCCATTCCCCTCTCCGTCTCCAAGTCCCTCGTCGACGTCGATCTCGACCGTTCGCCCGCCTCTTACCCCTCCAGACCTTCTAGGACCGTTGGGTGCGATTAGAGAGCAGCTAAATGCATTGTGGGAGGGCCAGACTTCTACAAATCATATGCTGGACACGCTTCGAGAACGCCGAAGCCCTCAACCACAAGACAACACGGAACTGAGAGATCGGTTACTACGCATTGAGGATCTTCTACAGATGATGGTGAACCAACCTCCACGCGAGCCCCACATCGTCTACGAGCAGGTTCCACCAGCGCCGCTCTCATCAATTGGATCGGATATCAGCCTCAATCAACTAGCTGATACGCTACGAGGTTTCGGGGCTGATCAAGATCTCCCTGCGCCAGTTCCAACTCGCGAAGGGCCCTCGCTGGTGGAACGACTCGAGGAGATTCTCGCGGCTGGCATCAACCCCCCTCTACCCCCAATACAGCCACCGCCAGACTTCGTGAACCTCATTTTCAATCGTCGAGAGAGAAGGAGCCCCAGTCCGGTTTCCATACAAACCCTTCCATTGCGGCCGGAATCTGAGCCGCCGCTTCCTCAGGCACATACAGGGACCTTGCGAAATGTACCTCGTCGCACGGCTCCACGCGCACCATTGCGACCCCGGGAAGCTAGAGAACCGCCTGGTCCCGGGATGCAGCCTGCTCCTGCTCAGCCAGCAGGTCAAGGTGCAGTGCCACGTCCGGGAGAGCCCGATATCGAGTTTGAAAATGAACTGCGAGATCGTCGGCAAAGGAGGTTCCCCGGGACTGATGGGACATTTACCACAGGCCTACGTAGTGGTCCAGTCCCTGCACCTCCCATCGTGAGTTACAGAGTTTCGCGTGTTATGGTTCTTCTCTAACTCCTTTTTCTAGACCAATCTTCATGATCTCCCTCGCCCACAAACAGCCCCTGCAGCTGGGAGCGTGCGAGGACAACGTGAACCTTGGTATCGTCCGGCACCAGGTGGTGGCCTTGGACGTCCAGAAACGGCAAGAACTTCGGTCTGTTGCCACCTTTTGAATTCGAGTGTCGATGCTGAATGACTTTTGATCCAGGGTGCCCCTCCTGCTCCCGCGGCTGCCCAGAGACAATCATCCCAACCCCAGAGAGGACGGCTTGGGTATATGCCGATGCCCCCTGCACCAGTATGTTGACTCTCGTTGTTTATTTTCAGATTCTAATCATACGACGATAGGTGATTGTCCAATTTCCACCTGTGTTCGACGGAATGATGGGCTTACTGAGGGTGAATTCTCGCACTCCTTTCTGCCCTGTGCAATGGCTAATTTATATTTGTCCAGGAAAATCGTGATGCGCAAAATGCTTCTGTAGAACAGCAACGCGAACTCATGCGATATATGAGGTCTCTAAATGACTGGCTGGCACGCGACACCAGCGATCGTCAAGATGAACTTCGAGGACTCAATGCTCGTGTCGACCAACTTAGAGACGATATCTTGAACATCCGAGTCAACGGTATGTGTCCACTCATTTTTAAAAAGCTTTTGCTTAACATTGCCTTAGCCCCAGTCGAAAGTGCCCGCAGTGCATCGACAAGAAGTGACGAAAGTTCCATTGATTCAGCTCTAGGCCCTGCTCGGCTACCTCAACATCCCGCAATGCCCGAACCGCGTCACCAGCGTCCTAACATACAAATGCCTCAGCCACATCACCAAGGCCCTGTTATACCGCAGCCGCTTCATGATGGACGGTTCCCACCGGGCTTTGTACCGTACCCTCCTCACTTGCAACCGCCCCGAGATGGCCCTGTCATCCCACCGGTAATACCAGATACGCCCCCTGGCCGTCGTCCTTACCGAACACCGACACCGAGATTCACGCCTGTGATTCCGAATCTACCGCATCCCGGTACGGGTTTAGCTCCAGCTCCTCCAATTCCTATGGATGGTTATCGTCTTCCTGGGCCAATGCCAGGCCCTCAAAGACCACCATCTACCGAACATCCTATTCCGTTTATTCCCCCGGATCTCACAGGAAGAAGTGGTTCACCACGTATAGTTCCTCCACGTTATCTTGAACCACGTATCGTCGAATATCCAGGTTCGCCTTCGAGCAGCAGCACGAGCAGTAGCAGTGACAGTAGTCCCGGTCGCGACGACCGTGATCGTCATCACAGGAGGAGCAGTAGCCCTAGCAGGAGGAGTAGCAGGAGGAGCAGTGGTCGCAGAAGAAGGCGGCACTCTGGCAGCAGGAGTTCAAGCTCGAGATCATCTACACCTCGAATCATTGTGCAGCCAGCTCAACAACCTTTATCACACTACCAACCTGATCCCGCACATCCAGCGCCGGCTCCTCAGGTCGTTGTTGTTCCGACGCATCCGTCTGAGGGACGTTCGCATTTTGAGCATCCACCCCAGCAACCTCCGGCACCCATAATTATCAATCAGCCTCCTCCTACTCCTTACCCGCAGACTCCTTACCCACAGACCCCTGGTATGCCCATAGCAGGACCAATGGGACCTCCTGGGGTGCTTGTGCCTCCGACAATGGTGTCGGGATACCCAGGTTCACATGTCCCTCCTGTGGTAATTCAACGAACTCGTTCCTCAAGTCGATCCAGCCGTAGTCGTAGTCGCCATCGCAGCCGTCGTGACAGTCGCAGCCGGAGTCGAAGTCCTGATCGCCATCGGCGTCCAGGTTCACCACATATAATACAACAACCTGCCTCACAACCTGCTATTATCATTCAGCCCTCTGGACGTGATCGTTCCCGTTCGCACTCACCTCATTATTCCCAGCCACCTGTGGAGATGATGCCCCCTGGAGCCCCATTCACCATGCTGCCGCAGCCGGGGATTCCTCCACAAGGTGTCGTCGTTATGCCCCAAGGCAGCCGCAGGAGCCGGAGCCGGAGCAGCACTCCTCCTCGCCGTCATCGCAGTAGGAGTTCGAGCCGTCGCGAGCAAATTATCATCCCAAGTGGTCAGCCAGCAACTGTGATCCACCAGCCAGCTCAACCTCCTGGACCTATGATGATGCCTCCCATGGTTCCTTCGATGCCTGGAATGCCAATGATGGCCGGGGGGATGCCCGTTGTTATGCAATCTCGTTCGTCATCACGCTCACGCTCGCCAACTCGCGGCCCTGCTGTCATTGTTCAACAACCGCCCACCACTCTACCTGATCCTGGACGCGGACGAACGAGGTCAAGAAGTCATCACCGCTCGCGGTCTCCACGCCAAACTGTTGCTCAACAACAGCCAATACCACAGCCCTTCGTCACCGTAGGTCCGAGTCGCCGATGGTCCCGTTCACCGTCTTACGATGGACGCCGCCGTCGGCATCATTCGCGCCACCATCGTCGATCCTACTCTCGAACTCCTTCCAGCAGCTACTCTCGGAGACCTTCTCATCGGCGTCACTCTCCCCACCGTCGTCATGCCCGCTACTCGCGATCGAGAACCCCATCTCCAAGCTATCGCCGCCATTCTCGTCCACGATCTCCGCTTTTCCGAGATGAAGACGCAGGTCATAGGCCACCCCATCGTCGTGCACCAGGATACAGAACATCTTGGAGTCCTTCGCGGTCTGATTACGGAGGAAGATCCCATCGACGCCCCTACGTACCAGGACCGAGTAGATACCGAAGATCAAGATCTCGCAGTCCTTCACATACACGTCGTTCCCAATCGTTTACTCCACCTCGCGGCCACACGCGACCTCGTGACAGTCGCCGGCACTCGAGTGCCGAGTCCGATAGGCGGTACCATCCTCGTCGCTCTGGCAGTCGCCTGTCCGAACGCTCGCCTTCCCGTGGTGGCCCCAGCGGTTCAATTACTCCTACGCTTCCAAGACGACATTTCCGACAGCCCACTCTTGCTTCAAGACATGGTGAGGGTTCTGCCAACATCCCTATTGAGGTCATCACTCCGACAACTGCCGGCTCCCATTATACACGGCCTCCTACTATTCTCCCCATTGATGATATGCATAGGATCCCTAGTGTTGGCCGAGATTCCAGCCGACGCGGACGATCCCAATCTGGTAAGTTTCCTGAATTTTCTGGTCTACTTGATTTAACAGATGGTGCTACTTAGGTCCCCACGAGCCTTTCAGGCATTCTCAATACTATGATGAAGATGATCCAGCTGACCGTCCAGGTGTTTCGCGTGTCCCATCGACTCGACGACCTGTCGATCATCCTAGTGAATACCATGAAGATGATCCAGCTGACCGCCCAGGTGTTTCGCGTGTTCCATCGACTCGACGACCTGTCGATCATCCTAGTGACTCTAGGGTCCATACACCTGCACCAACGGTTTCTGCGTTCCCTTCACAAGTGCCGACACATGGAACCGAAGGCCAGCGACGAGAGTCCGAGGGGCGACCTCTTCCTGTACCTAGTCACACTCCCAGACGGCGTTCGCCAAGTATCAGATCGCGTCGTGACACCATCACGCCCCTCCCTGACCTCTCTGATGCAGAGAGGGAGCGAGAACGCGCTCATCGGCTACGCGAAGTTGAGATGCAGCTACAAGACGCTGCACACTCAGTCCTGGAAGCCGACGAACAACGCGAACATGACTACCGTCGCAACGAAGAAGATCGGGACCGTGTGTTCCAAGAAGGGGAAGAACGGCGCCATCGAGAAGCTCGCGAGCGCGCAGAACTTGTTTGGGAAGAGTTTCGCTCTCGGCTCGCTGCCCTTCCACCCCCTCTTCCACCCCCGGAAGACGGTGCAGCCCAACCTGCGGATGTGGGCGGCGATGGCGTATCCGTTCACTCGAGGGAGTCGGCGGCGCAACAAGCAGCATCTCAGCATGCCATCGACATCTTGGATACTATCAAGGCCGAACGGGATGAATTCGCTCGCGAACGGGAGGCTGCAGCCCGGGAACGGGAAATCTTGATGGAGCAGGCGGCAATGGAACGACAACAACTGGCGGAACAACAGGAGCTCCGTATCAAGGCCCTTGAAGACGAACTTGCAGGCGTTCGTGCGGAGTTGGAGAGCGAGAAACAACAAAGGGAAATGATAGAGACAGAGCAGCGCGAGCGCGAGAGTCAAGCTCTGTTGGAACGGGACGAGGCCGTTCGTAATCAACTTGGAGATATCACAAACTTGGTTCAAGACCAGCGTGACGCCTGCGAACAGAAGAAAGGGTTGATGGACGCGCGTTGGGAGGACAAGCAGAATCGTCGAGTTGAAAAGGATCAGAAGATGATCGACCTTGAAGCTCTTGTCAGAAAGCTTTCGCAGGACATGGAAGAGACCCGAGACCTGGCTTTAGAGGCGAAGGTCTCGCGTGAGAGGGGACCAGGTATGTATCTTCGCTTAGCCTGTTGCCGGGTGCCCGAGCTTACCCTCCGACAGACCTCCAGGATGTGATCAAGACTCTGCAGGACCAGAACGCGGAACTGCAGGCCGCGTTGGGGACCTTGTCCCAAAGTTTGTATTTGTTAAACATACTATGGGGTGTCCATACTGATGTATGATCTCTACAGGTTGGCGTGAGGATTGTGAGCGGTATCATCAGGAAACTCTCGACAGTGTTCGATCCACTGCGGATCAACAAGTCCACTTCAACGTTCAAGGAGTATGTGTCCTCATAATTAAGTTCACAGAAATAATTACTTACATTATGTGTGCAGTATCTTGATGAATTCAGCAAAGCGTTGGCGTCCGAAGTCCGTATGTTGTTGGGAGAAGTTGGAAAATTACGTGAGGAGCGCCGTGGCCTTCAACAGTACGTCTCGTCACCGTTGATGAATACCAAGAAATCTTACATCATCATCTTCCCAGCGAACTTGGCTACTTACTTTGCATGAAGTCTAAGTATGGTCCTGGTGGAGAATTCGACCCAGATTGGTAAGCATTGATGCTTTCTCCCCACCTTACACCTCCCAACATAGTGTCTATCAGGAAACCCGCACCCGGTGCCCCAGGTGGACCACCCCTCGATCCTCCTCAGCCTCCTCAGGAGCCCCCTGCACCCGAGGTTCCACCTCCAGCAAAACCTGGTTGGCGCAAGGTTACACCTAAGACTCCACGCATTCGCAAACAGAAGAAGGAAGGGGCGCCAGCACCTCAACCAGCACCCCCGCCTCCACCCCCGCCACAGCCCGGTCCTTCCCACATGTATCGCGGCGGTGGTGATCCAAGAACTTCGTGGAACACATGGCGGCGTACGTTCTCTATGATGTTCCTAGATAAAGGACGTTGCTAAGTGCATTTTCCTTTGCAGCTGATCCTGGTCATATACCCAGTGAACCCTCGACGCCTGCGCCAGCGCCGCATCTCCTGGTGCCAGAGCCGCAAGATAGGAGCCCCGGATTGTTCGGACCACGGTCGCCTACCAGTTCACTTCATCGTGCTTAATTATGCTTCTCATAAGCATGTTACACCCGTTCATTCTTATCGATTCAATGCTCTATCATCCTAATGTATTTACGAACTTATCACGATCCCGTTATGCACGACCTCATGATATGCTCTGCTTTGCTTATTTTGGCATCTTTTTTGATCACTCCCAGTTATGCTCCTATGCTACGTCCTAATTATCTCTCAAATATGTTTACCTTGTCTTTCATATATCCCAGTTTTGAGAATACGATTTTCTTCTATGTTTCCATCCTTTCGCCGGATGATTGAGCGATAATTTGAATTTCTTTCGGTAAATGTCAGCGGATACCAGAAAAATTGAGAAACATCAGTCTGAGGTCGATGTTTCTGTACTAGCGAGTACAACCAACGAAACCATCCCCTCCTGCTGTTCTAACTTATCTCTGTTTAATCTCGTTGAAACTGGTCCCGCCGTACGGAATGACTGCTGTGCAGAGGAGTATGCAAGGAAGCTGCAAGCAGGAGGCTGATTGGACCAGCTGGTCGCCAGAAAGGAGCAGAAGAGTCGTTGTGAACGACTGTATAGATCGATTCTTGGAGTTGAACATCGACACTATGGTGGAGCTGCAACAGAAATGTGACATACAGCCACCACTTTCGATGTTAAAGTAATGGGAGGCTTTCTCCCTTAAAACCTTAACAATCTTGTCCAGCCTAAAAATTATCAGCTAGACTCAGAAATGCGGGATTCGAAGAATGCTCACATCTCCCCTTCCCCAATGCGACCCTTGTACCCATAGGTTGTCCTTTACTAACGGTCTTCCGAATACTGTGTCACCCCAAAGCTTCTTGGACTTCCCGATAAAGGAGGCCCTAATCGAAGGTCTCCCGTTGCCCAGGCACGTTCGGTCCGTCCGCTGGGGGTATAGAGCCACCCGCGAGAGCCACACAACGAACGTCCTAGTTTGGTGTCGCCAAAGTGCACTGACGGCGATGGCCGATGCGGAGAGAATATCAAGGACGGATGGTGATGGGCAATGGTCATGTCAATGATTCAATTTAGACTTCCTCGTATACAGTATACTTAATGGTATATTCAAACAGGCGTGCTAAGCAAATAAATGCAGTACGAATAAACATTTTTATCCCAACCACGAGAATCTTCAAGCATGATGCGCAGCAAATTGACTCGGAAGCGAGATTCCCATTCGGCCACGCATGGTAGAAGATACATCCCACAGTAACCGATGAGATAGGGTCAAACGCAGGCGATTTGTAAGGCCCGACTACGACGAGCGACGGGATGTCCAGAAATCCAGTAAAGACGGATGACAGAACACCCGGAGGCTGATAGCACGGCTGACTTGGTACGGGCATCGTCACGGCATAGGCCAACACTGCAAAGATCTGACGGCATCAAACTCTGGAGACGAACGAAGAGGAACAACTGCATAAAAGTAAATGTCATTAAAGTCATCAAGATGCGTTTCTAAAAAGAAAATCTCGGTAGTCAACATGCAGCCTCAGGGCGTGCCACCTTCTCGTTGTCGATATCCTGTTCGGCTGATTGCACAGGTTCCCTATACCATTTCAACAAAAGGGAACTGCACACGACGGAAACCGATCTAGAGATACCATGAGCGTGTACCACTTCGTACAGATCATGGCATGCTCACGATAACGCCATTGCAAGAGACGCCCAGACTGGATCCAGACGATGGCCTGTTGGATAAATGACGCCCGCTGCGACCGGAAGGCCGATCATATTGTAAACCATTGACCAGCCCTATGCAAATATCAGACATTGAGTGGAGGAAACACTATTTTGTCCTGTGGTTGCTTACGAAGTTGAACTTGATACGATTAATTATGCGTCCAGACAGATCATGAAGAGTGATCAAGCTCCGCAAGTCAGACGATAACAGTATAAAACTTGCACTGGAAAGGGCGACATCGCCTTCGAAAATATGAGCACCGGGGTCAGTCTAACAAATAGTGATTTTACGTACTTCCTGACCCAACGGCGATACCAACATCAGCTACTGCTAACGCCTAGTCCACGGGAATAAGGATGCGGGTTAGTCAAAGCCAAGTCACATGGCGGGGACGCGTACCGGTGCGTCGTTAATTCCGTCACCAACCATGGCGACGATTGTACGAGTCGTTGGACGGGATCGAAGCCATTTCCTGGAACCAGTGTTTCGTTTCGGGCCGTCATTTTGAAGGCGCTCGATGTGTTGAGACTATGGAGATAAATTGGCTTCTTCACTCGAAATTGCACTCGTTCACGCACCTTTTCATGCGGGAGCACCCCCGCAATTACATGATCTGCTGGTATTCCAACAGCACGAGCAACAGCCGACGCGGTGGTGAAGTTGTCGCCCGATATCATCCATGAGCTGATCCCCCGCTTCGATAACTGAGCGATCACTCCGGATACACCAGATCGCAACTGGTCCGTTACTGCAAAGATAGCCACGATGCAAAACAATTCTTCCCGGTTACGTTGGATAGCAAGTAGAACCACGCTCTTGGCCTCCTTCTTCCAGGCGAGAAGATGTCGAGATAAGTCACCACCAATCACTGTACCATGCTCTTTCATCCAGACTTCGTTCCCGATAATCGCTGTACAATCCAGCTTGGCGAAAACGGCCTTCACGCCCTTCCCTGCAACTTCCTCAAATGTTGAGCCTGCCTGGGCGTCAGATTTCTCAGAATAGTGGCGAATTGCGGTTGCCAAAGGATGGGAGGAAGCCGACTCTAATTCAGCAGCAACACCGAGGATCACCGAGGAAGGGAATGGACTGGATGGAGGGATTACACAATCCGACACTCGCGGTTCCCCCCCTTCCGTCAATGTTCCTGTCTTGTCGAAAACCACGAGATCGAGTTGTGACATCTCCTGGAACGCCTCTCCGCCACCCCGAGCGAGGATCCCGAATTTAGCCGCCAAGCCTAAGCCCACCAGTAGAGCTGTTGGCGCAGCCAAGGCAATTCCACAGGGACATGCGATGACGAAGACGGCGATAGCAAATTGTAGTGACCATACCGCTAAGCGTCGTCAGTAAACTCGCAAGTGAAGTAATGAGGAGCACGGAACATACGCCAGCCACCGCTTTCGATGTCAAGGTAATGAGAGGGGAGGGAACCGCTTAAACCCAACGATAGCCATATTACCCAGGTCAGGATGGATAAGGCTGTGGCTAGAGGCACGAAATAACGAATGATCTGATCCGCAACACGTTCGATCGGGGCCCGACGGGTTTGTCCCTCTCGAACAACCTTGACAATGTTGTCCAGCCTAATGATTGTTAGCTGAACCCATGTGCGACTCGAAAAATGCTCACATCGTCCTTCCCCCAATGGCGTCGACCCTTATATCAACAGCCTGTCCTTTGTTGATGGTCCCTACAAAGACCTTGTCATCCGGGACCTTCTTGACGAGCCTGGATTCCCCAGTGAGGGAGCTCTCGTCGAACATGATCCCCTGTTGTCCGGGAATGACAGCTCCGTCTGCTGGGGGGGTGGAACCGCTTGTAACGCGGACGATATCTCCGACCTCAAGGTGATCGACGGGCACTTTCTCGATCCTTGAATGAAGAGGAACTGAAAGGAAGTCGTGCTCAACGTTAGGACTCCCTTCCTCCGCATCTTCAAGGGACACAGCGGTCGATATAAGAGGTTCCCCTGCCTTTACAGGCACCAAGAGGAGTGCATCGGCTGGCCGGAGCGAGGTCAACGCCGAGACTGCATCGGCTGTGCGTGCTTTACTGTACACTTCCAAGTATCGACCTTGTTAGCCAACAAGGAAGTTAGCAGATGAGTCAATGACGATTATCAGACTCCTACCTGCGAGAAGGAACATGGTGAGGAAGACGACGGAGTCGAAGTACGTTGTGGTACTCCCCATCTTTTGCGGAGGAAGTCTAGCCTCCAGGCCCAGGAGGCCGATGGACGAGAAATACGACACTGATACGCCAAGAGAGACCAGCATATTCATACTTCCGAAACGGGTGAAGCGCTCCAGATAGGGTGTAGAACTCCCAGGACGCCA
>JABCKH010000249.1:0-24476 GCA_018851285.1 Lyophyllum semitale | reverse complement strand
TCTGGAAGGCGGTTGTCCCATGGCAGAGAAGCCAGGTAGCCGGGAACAAGTATACCCACCTCAGCGTTGCTTCATATCTCACGTCAGGTGCAAGTCAGAATTCCAGGAAGAATCCCTCGATGAGAAATGATAAGAACCACCGAACTCGAAGCACCCTGACAGCCTACCAAAATGCCTTGTCCGCGTCCGGGCACGGGCGCGGAGAAAATTTTGAAATGTCTAATCCAATCCGGGCATGGCTGCGCAAAATTTGGAGGGTTGGCCTGAGCCAGGAGCCGGGGAAAGGGTGGGATGAGGTAGGATGCCTGATCCGGTCCGGGCATAAGGTATACATGGGTAGATTATTTGTCTATCTTGACCTGAATATGATGTCACGTACTATCGGCGGAAAACATACGTCGAGATCAAGCCATATGAGCAATGAACAGAATTTGAAGCAATTGCGAGGAGAGCATCTGATCGATTCCCTCTAGTTGCGGCACCTTAAGCTTCAATATAGAGTAAACAGTTTGCCCATCTACCTTCAAAGAGAATCCTTACTGGGCTGACAGGTAACTTGACAATGATTTTATCGGAATAGTATGTCAAAGATCCCGGATCACTGCTATTCTCGCGGTTCTCGAAACTACCAGCTAGATTACGGCCTCGAGGACATCACGTATGGTGTAGACGCGTCGAATACGCGCCGCAGGCCCCAAAAAATAGATTTTACGCGTTTTTGGAGGCCTGATCCGGGTTACCGGCGGGTATAATCGTGCTTTTTTTTCGACGCCTGAGGAGATCTGGGCATAATCGCGGCCAAATCGTAGGTCGCGTCCGGGCATGGAAATCCTTTGGGCGTTTTTGGGGGTTGTCAGGGGTCATTGCGGCCAGTCCGAAGGTACTATCTTTTTTAACATGCAGATATCGACAGCAATGACGGGCGTTCAGAACCTGTGACCTGCCCGGTTATTTCAAGGGATGCACAAGGCACACTTACACACGACTATGAATTGCTTGAGCTGTCATTGGATAGTCGGTGATGCTGTGGATCAGTCTCGTAAAAACAGGGTGTTGACCAAAAGACGGTTGCGTATCCGAAGAGAGATCAAGAGCAGATCCGCGGTCCTAAGTTGGTGCAGGGTGGCGGCGGGATCATTGACGACGCGTCGAGCTGGTCGTTGTCCTCAAAGGGTTGCAAGGTTCGTCAGGGTTTGTCGCGCAGTAACTTGTCATAGGGGGTTGGGGGGGTCCTGCAGTAACCTTGGGGGATGCAGAAGAATGGCTCGAGATGGCTCGCCAGAGCGCGACAGCCTCGACGCCGGCCCGTATGTTTGATATCCAAAACCTTACTTCGCGGCCCTATGAAGGGTTGTAAATTTGAAAGAGCTTGATTATGAACCGTTGGACCCCATAGAACCTTGATAGTCTGATTCTGATGGAAAGAGCGTACTTAGGTGATCCTGAGGAGTGACGTATTGACATCTTGACGGGGGTATGGAATTAATCATGTTCGCACCTCGGACACAAGTAGCCGCGACATAGCTGAACGATATTTACGTCCGTAGGCCTCGACAGTTCGCAATGTAGGCTTGAAGCATAGCAGCGGTCACTGATTGCCACTACCAGTAGGTAGACCGCGGCAATAGTGGCATGGGAGGTGTCTTATACTTGCTAAGCCGTCAGCCCTACCAGCCAGAATGTCCAGTGTCCAGACATTTCGGCGCCGCTGATCCAGTGTTCGGAGTTCTCGATCAAGAACTCAATGTTTGATGAGACAGGTTGCTCCACAATCATGAGGGTGTGAGACCTTGCGGTGATCGGGTGAGACCTGGAAGCTATAGCTGCGCCTTGAGAATACCAATTTCTCGTGGATTGCTTGCGAGGGAAGGCCAGAAGATTGTGTAACGAGGTGTCGGGCATTTGTCGGGCGTGGGGTCAGGTGGATTCCTGAGGTTCATCGATGTGCCGCCGGTAAACGTGAGAAATTTGAGATTACTTCGCGATTCGTCTGATTGTTTGACAAAGCTTTCCTATTCATTTATCGGTGTTCACAAAGTCCAGTGCTCTGGAAGCACTGGAAGTGAGTACGACGGGGGCTTTTTGTCGAACACCAATTTGGGTGGGCATCATAGATAGCTGTGTTTCGCTGGATTTGAAGAGTGGGGCTTGAAGCGGAGATTAAACAATGAAAGTCGGCTTGGAGAAGGTTCCACGGTCGGCATCGCTTACACGACTCTCAACCGTTTGTCCAGGTGGGTAGTTTTTATGTTTTGCAAGGGTAAGGAGCAACTCACGTAGCAGGGCACGAAAGTATAGACCCGAGGGACGAGTTCGACGCGTCGAAAAAGGAACAAGGACCCGATTTAGATAACAGGTGGAGAGTCTACATTCGGCGGGCGGCGCAACGAAACATCCACAAAAAATCAAGTTATAACACCGGAGGATATTTGATTAAAAAATGCCAACTCCTCCCGGGGAACCAATCAGTGCAACAACCTCATCGCAGCCGCTGCCGCAACAGCCGCCAGTGCCGCCGACTCCAGCAGACAAGCCGCCGTCCAAGAAACCCCGGCAGAGGAAACAACCTCAAAAACAGGATACTGCCCCCCCTACTCGTGAGTCCCAGTCGTCCCCAATATTCAACATACACTGATGCGTAATAGCACAACCTACTCCCCCCCAACCCAGGGGCCACATCCTCCCCTACCCTCCCGCCCCTCCTCCTCATTATCACATCATGAATCCCCCTTACGGTTCCCCGTATCCTACCCAGCAGCACTACACCTCCCAGCCATCCTCGGGATCCAATCCCCAGTCAGTTCCGGGCCCCCCTCCGCCTCACCATCAGTATGCCTACCCCATGCATTACTATCCTCCATACCAGTATCCAGGGCCCATGATGATGTACCCGCAGGCACCGCGTCCGAGCACCGCCCCTGACACGCCACAAAGTTTATCATCTCCACAAATAACGTCGGCGGGTAAGAGAAAACGAAAATCGACAAGTGAGGGCCACGACAAGTCTGACGACGAAGGCGCCTCCGGCAGCGATAACCGTACTCCTGCACAGCAGCAGCAGCATGCTCAGAACTTGGTTGATCTCAAGAAACGCACTAAAACCGTACGTCTCGTCTCCGACTGCGTATATACCTTCTATTTACCCCGACCTCTCAGCAACGAGCTTGTGATTCATGTCGCAGCCGTAAAATCCGATGTGATATCCTTCCAGACGCGGTATGAGATTGCTTCCCAATTTCCCTTCGCTGCTGTTCACGTAGTATTTCTCAGGACCCGCCGACCTGTCAACATTGTAAACAATACGGTTTCGAGTGTACATTCTTCCTTCCCATCACGGAGACTCGCTTTAAAAAGAAAAAGCTTGAGGAAGAGTCTGCCGAAAAGGAGCCCGGGAAAACCGCGTCGTCTCCCCAGACTGACAACCACGCCAGTGTTTTCGGTATGTACCTGTCCCCTCCCTGCCACCTTTCCCTGGTTGGACTCGTTAGTTGCGTTCAGACTTATAAGACGGTGTAGGTCCGACCTCAACTACTCACCTTCTGCATTCTCAAGCCAGCATCTCTTCGCGCATCTATGAAAACTACGACTTGCGTTACCACCACACTTTTGAGGTCAGCAAGTCGGGCGATGGCCTCATCACTGTCAAAAAGCCTTCTGCAGACGAGGCACAACTTGCTCACGCCAAGCCGGTGGACCTCCGCATCGAGCGGGATGTCATCGAGCAGTTGGTGAATGCATACTTCACAGACGTGGCCCCAATGCTCCCAATCGTGACCAAGGCCGAGTTTCTTGCCACACCCAACCCCCCGCCCATGCTGCTGTATTCCATGTGTCTTGTAGCTGCTGCTCGCAGGGAGGTTCCACAGGCAATATTTGACTCCATTCGATACGCAGTGAATAATGTCATCAAAGCCGAGGACGTTCTCTCTACAGCGTCGATCGCCAACGTCCAGGCATTGTTAATTTTGTGCATGACAGGCGATTGCCATTCGCAATTTGTGCCGAACGCTCTATCGGCGCTTTGGATTCGACTAGGCACAGCCATTCGCATGGTGCGTACTTTTTTCTGACTTTCGTCAGTATGTCGGTTTAATTTTTTCGTCCAGGCACAAGACCTTGGGTTGCATCGGGCGGAGTCAGTCAAGCAGGATATTGAGTTACGGCGGAGACTCTGGGGAGCCTGTTTAATTAGCGATCGATGGTTGGTTGGCGCGCTGCACGTTCTAAGTCCTAGTCTGATTTCTTTTCCAGGACCAGTCTGACTTATGGACATCCTTACATGATCGATGTGCAAGATTGTGACGCACGCTTGCCGTCATCTGGCGACCTCAACGATCTGTACATGGACGAGCTGGTTCGCCTCAGCGTCATCCTTGGGAGGGTCCTAAAGACCATCTACAGGTAATGTGCCTTCTGCAGAGATTTATTTCGTTAATAACGGTTTCTGCAGTCCCTCTGGCCTAACATTCACCACGGACGAGATGCTATACGCTCTTCTAGCTGACATCGAAAGTTGGAAAACAGGTCTTCCAGAACACCTCAAGTTTCACGGTGCAGACTCGTCCCGGAATGCCGGTATGCCCCACCATCTTCTAATCAGATCACTTCTTCATTGACGCCCGTGCTGTGACCTTCTGCTCCCAGGACTGTTGCACCTACTATATTCATGCGTGTGTATGATGTTCTGGCGCGTCTTCATGAGAATCAGCTATTCGTGCCCTGTGCACCTCAAGTTTGGGCTGACGGTGGAGCAATGGAGCAACCTGGTGACTTTGACCGGGGAATCTATAGACTGGTTGGACGTGAATGACCACATGTATGACGTGTGGTTGCTAGTCGCCTATGCCGCGACTTCCTGCGCATTGGTCCAGGTATGTTCTCCTTGGCACTTGTGTCCTGGATCAACTCGCACTCACACGCCGCTTCCAGTACCACACTTGGGCGCGACGGAAGGACGAAGATGCTGCAGCAAAGTTACGCAAGCTCAGGGACACTGTGCGGCGGTGGGAGGGGTCAATATCGCCTGATCATATGTCAGCGAGACGCAAGGCCGGTCTTAGTTCTTCGAATAAGGGTTGCACAACGACTGACTAAACACCATGCTAACCATTTCTCTTCTCTGTTTTTTCTGCTTTGGAATTGACCTGTAACAGACGGCGGAAATCATATCGCTCTTGTACGAGGCGACGCAAGGCCCTCATCTCCCAATGGAGGCACCTGCGCTCAACCCGACGGGCGGGGTGACGGCAAAACCACCAGTGGGACTCGACTACAAGAAGGACCCAACACGGCCGGGCGGCGGTGTGTTCATCGCGCATGGGCAAGCGGCCAGGGAGGGGGATTTCAAGGATCTCCCTGCAGGGCTGGTCATCAACTCGTCGGACTCAGGATCTGACATAGGTGAGGCGACACCGGCAGTAGCCGTGTCTTCTACCGTCTCTGGTGCAGCAGCTCTCAATGACCGTGATCGCGCGTTGCTTTCCATCTCTTCCTCGTTTGCCCCTCCCCTCACAAATGACGTTAATGCATCGTCACCGTCGCCTTCCTCTATTCCGCCAATGCATCGCAACCTTGCCATGTCCTCTGCGATGCGCTCTACAGTGAACCAGCAGCAGCGACAAGGCGTGAGCTCCCCGACGTCGCCGTCGCCGTTGGTCAACTTCACACCGATTGGGAGAAGACAGGGGAGCTTTGCAAACGTCAACCCGGCTCTGAACGTACAGGGTCAGCCGCAGGGCAACGTCCAGTTGATGAACGTATTGGACGGGCCTCAGGGAGGCAATACGCTGCACGAGTTTGCACTTACGGACAACGGTTTCTTGGAGGGGATTCCTGGTGGGATGTTCGACTGGGGTGCGTTTTTCCTCGGCTTCTTCGTTTTTACTTCTAATTGACGATGCCGTTGCTGATAGGTCAATGGGATACCTTCTTTTCGCGTTTTTCTGGTGGTCCTGGTTCGAACGGCATGGAACACAACTTTATGGGCTTCCAGCCACCACGTTCTCAGCCACAACCTCAGTTGCGGATGTCGCCTCAGGGCGAACAAAGACTGCCCCGTTATACTTCCTAGTGTGCTTTAGGGTTTACAGTTTTGTTACTTCTTTCTTGACAGATTATCATCCGCTATGATTTTCATTCCATGGACACGCCTTCTACTGTACATGACATTTATTGGTAGATTACCCGTTTGTATGTACTTCTGTAGATATATATAAGGAAAGTTTAGTTGTGTTGCAAGATGGAGACGATCAGCCGCACTATCCGACGTCACTTAGCCGGATTTGGCTCCGCTTACCTGTTCAACGACCACCAACAGCTCATCGCCCTGTGTCTTGGCCGTCTTTTTCCTGCTTGCTATATCCTCGAAGTAGGCTAGGGCGATGAAGCGTCTCTTTACAAAAGTCCAGACTTCGAAGCCTTTTGCAGGACTCCCGAAGGCGTTTGCGGGACTTGCAACTAATTTAACACCTGGATCATCAACTCCTGGTCACACTACAACGCACACAGTCGGTCTAAAGCCCAAATACCTCGTTCCACCGATACCGCACCCATGTCCCTATGATCATCTCGCGTTGTTAGTCACCAAAGACGGGCTGCTGATTCGGCCACATATTTCCGGAGATGGTCGCACGACACAGAAACCCAACTCCTACGTCCGTGTTCCGTGGGGTAAACCCGTGCAGGTGGAGGAGATCTTTGACAGTGCAGCGGTTGAAGATATCGATTGGAGTGCTAGTGTGGTTGTGTATGGGATCATTGGCGTTTTGGAGCTGTTCTCTGGTGCAGATAACTGTTTCCATCCAGCCCTCTGTGTGGACAATTAATTAATATCTTTATGTTTAAGGCTCTCACCTACTAGTCATCACCTCCAAGACAGAAGTAGGAAATGGTGTGTTTCCTCATAGCCCGTTACAATGTTTGACTTAACTCTTCCACATCAAAGTTATCGACGGATCCCACACCGTATATAGCGTAAAAGGTGTTACTGCAATTCCGCTTGTGGAAGATAAAGCAAGAATCACTTTAAATACCTTAGCATCCAAGAATGCACAACTCGCGCGCCCCTCGCTCTTTGGGAGCGCTACCATGGACACAGTATCGTCCCCCCACGATCCAGGAAGAGATGATCCAGATTCACCTGCTCAGTACCCCTCAGAAATACCAACACGCTCACCACCCCGCGTTCAGTTCTCCCCCGACAACCAAGTCAAATTCATGAGTCCAACAACTCCCTCTTTTAGTAAACCATCCTTCTCGCCACAATCATCTTCTTCAGACCTCTCTACCCCCTCTTTGGAACACTCTATTGCGAGCTCACCTGTCGCAAAAACCCTGGCAGCGCGACTTTCCTTCTGGAGCCGCCTCTCGAAGCGTACCTCCCTTCCTCCGTCGACAAACGGAAATGCGGACGAACCAGCTATCCTCGATCCTTCTCCTACCTCGCCGAATGAGCAAGAATCACTGGACAAGATTATACGGGATGGGAAGGAAGAGCCCGCCGTGGTCTTGGACAGTATATTGGCAGCCACGGCACCTCCTCCAGCGTCGGCGGAAGAAAGACACTCGGAACTTGAAGATAAAATTGTCCGGGAGTGTGTGAGAGAGTTCACGAGGGGTGGGATGTATTTCGCATACAACTTCGGTGAATACAGCCCGACATATCCATCAATGGTGTTCTGAATAGCTAACGCGGCTTTTCACAAGATATTACACGTTCCTTGCAACATAAGCAAGACCAGATTGCTAAGTCTCAGAAACAGCATGCGCTTTTGGCCGATCTCAATGCACTTCCGTCCCCGGAACATGGTTCCTCACGAGCAGAAGAGACAGAAGTGGAAGGAATGACAGTAAACCCCATGAGCGAGCCTAACCCTATGCTTCCGCTCTGGCGCCGAGTCGATAAGCGGTTCTGGTGGAATGAATGGCTCTCGAAACCTTTCGTGGATGCTGGTGTAAGCCTTTTCAACGGTTTGCCTGTGGCGCGATCTAATTCCTCTGTAAATAGCTACACTCGTACGTCTTGCCTATCATGCAGGGATACTACCAGGTCGCACATTTTAATATTCCTCCTGATCCTGTCACACATGACGAGGATGTGCTGGTTGACTATATAATCATATCTCGGCGATCGAGATATAGAGCGGGACTGCGTTACCAACGAAGAGGGATTGACGACGATGCCAATGTGGCTAATTTCGTTGAAACAGAAACCATAGTGCGGGTTGAGGTTACTCCGTCCAGTCCTCCGTCCGCTTCATTTCTCTGACAGCTTGAACCCTTCAGCGTCTAGGAGAGGAAAATATCTTTGCCTATGTCCAGCTTCGAGGCTCAAGTTCGTCGCTTTACTACCTCCATGACAATGCCCGACTGATAAAGAGATAGTACCGCTCTTCTGGACTCAATCTGGATACGGGTTGAAACCTCCGCCACTATTAGCATCGGATAGATCACGCACCCAAAATCTCGATGTCCTCAAGAGGCATTTCCAAAGAACAGTGCCGCTATACGGACCCCATGTTTGTATCCATTCTATGTGTCGGAACAGGGGACAGCGTTTATATACGTCCCACAGACGGTTATGAATCTCGCTGAACAGCACGGGAAGGAGGGAGCAATCACGCAGGGATACAGGGAGTACATGCAGGAGCTAGACTCCAAAGACGCACGGTAGGAGCTTTGTCATTGAACATGCCTATCTTTGAGCTAAGCTTCGCAGGTACTTCGAATATGATTTTCACACTGAAACGAGAGGGATGAAGTATGTCGGTTCATACAATGCACCTAACGATACATCGCTTATTTCCAGAAACTAGGTATGAAAATATTTCGAAACTGATTGAAACCATGGACAAGACCTTCGACGCGCAAGGGTAACAAAAGTTTTGGGATCATACTTGGGTCTTTAATGATCGTTTTTTTGCAGTTATCTCTGGATCTCGGGTAACACTATCATGTCCCAGCAGAAAGGCGTCTTTCGTGTCAATTGTATTGATTGCTTGGATAGGACAAACGTCGTACAGGTGTGAAACCCTTATATGACCTTGGAATTGATATTTTACTAAATTTGCATCGGCGTAGTCGGCCTTCGCACGCTACGTCTTGAATAAGCAACTGGGTGCGGTAGCACTTCTAAACCCTCAAGGCGAGGGTCGGACGGAGACTGAAAACGTGTTCAATGATGGTAGGGACTCAGTTTTAATTTTCACTGCGCTGCATGTTGACGAACTCGCGAACACAGTATGGGCAAATAATGGTGACGCGATTAGTCGAGCATAGTAAGCCACACTTCTCCGATGATCAGAAGTCATCTAAGGATGTTTCAGCTCGGGAACCTCTGCCCTGAAGGTCGGTTTAGCACCTTTTATATTCAAGGGATATGCATTCGATGACTCCTCTTGGTGGTTCTCAGGGCGATTTTACCAGGTATTGATATTTCATATACCCTTTCTCGACAAGAAATAGCTGAGATTGACCACAGGACTGGGAAGCGCGATCTCGGTGGAATGCTCAATGATGGGGTGAATTCTCTGGCCAGGTAAGGCTCCCATTTCTGCTTCAGTGTCGGTCTGCAACATCTGCATCAGGATGTACACGTCCACTTTTAGTGACTGGTTCTCTCAAGCTGTCATCGACTTTATGTTAGGCTATCGGACCATCTCTGTTTTTTCTGAGTTTCTTCTGAAGCTCCAATCGACGGATCCCCGCGACTTAATTCGGCTGTCGAAGATTCGAGCTGAAGCCATAGCCGTATCAGTGTCACGGGTACTCGCCGAAGGTGAACGGTTACTGTCTGGTTGGACACTTTTTGCCCCCGAAGAGCTGAATGCAAAAATTGGAGACAAGTTTGAAGAGAAAGTCCTTTTATTGGTAAGAATGTTGTCTATAGGAACACCATTCACCATGACGATTGTACCCATATAGACTGTCAATGCTTTGTACATCATCGTATGTCAGCCAAGTTTCGTGTTGGACAGAAGGTTAACGCCCAACAGAGCTATGATTATACCCTGGAGAAGGTCAAGCTTTATACCCGTGTCCCTCTTGGGGACATCATAGGAATTAGTAAAGGTGGGCTGAACCAAAATTCTACTTTTAACAACTCTTGTTGAAACAATCAGGCACTTATATTCTTTCACCACTGGAGGAAGCCAGCCGGGATCCCATTGAAAATGCAGGCTTTGTGATCACTTGGCATAATTCTAATCAAGTAACCCGCATAACGAGCTATTCCGTCCGTAACACACTCGAAACCCCTCCAACAACCCCAGCCCCGATACGTCCTCCACTGTCAGGCCTCGCAGCAACGCGGCAGTCCGCCATTGATGCTGGCTCGATGTTGACTCGGAGCCTAACACGCACTAAAGTTCCCGTGCTCTCGAATATCCTCACCAACGCCGCTGGCGCTCAAACAACATCTGCAGCATTCAAGGTGCTACCGATCGATCCCGCGCGAATACGGAGAGGTTCGAGTACGGGTGGGAATGTGGAGTATATAGAGGCGGCGAATGAGCTTAGTGGCGTGTCAAATTGCAAAGAGGCCGCTGATTCAATCGTTGAGAGCATTCGGAGGGCTTGCGAGGAGATCGGAGGCACTCACAGTGGTTTCGTAACGGACGAGGATGTTGTCAGGTGAGTCCTTGTTCCTGAATACATGGGGTTCGTGCTAACTCTTGTGCGTTCAATATAGCTTGGAAGAAGCACAGCGGATGACCAGCGTGTATGCGAAGATGGAGTATGGTGTAAAGAGGTTGTTATGGCTAGGTGGCTGATATTCATGGGTAATCTATGGTTACAGTGTCAAGAGTAGATGTAGTATGTTGTCGTCGATACTCATCGCTACCTCCGACCACTTGAAAACAGCGTCGCCGCTAGCTCTGATGATGCGTATATCCACAAACCGACCGTTTGGATTCTCAGTCTCAGGATGAGTATGGTAGGTATGGCATCGCAGGGCTACCCTTCCTCTCAACATGAAGTAACGTCCATGAATTCGATTGAAGAGCCG
Organism: Lyophyllum semitale; assembly: GCA_018851285.1. Classification (NCBI taxonomy): domain Eukaryota; kingdom Fungi; phylum Basidiomycota; class Agaricomycetes; order Agaricales; family Lyophyllaceae; genus Lyophyllum; species Lyophyllum semitale. The sequence continues at coordinate 13,471 of JABCKH010000249.1, read as the reverse complement.
ATCTCGGTAGCGATCAAGGCCAGCTGGTCGTAGCACCTTCGAGGTCGATGCTTGTCTGGTCTGGAAAGGCCACGGAACTCGGCGTGAGTACTTATCCGCTTAGACGAGAAATCTCTTTCCAATTGAGGCAAGTCGACCAGAGCATACTACACTCGACGTGTAACATGCACAGATTGTTTTCCTCCGTCGCAGTGGCTAGCTAGAGTGATCAATCATGACGCAATGCAGTTTGCAACAAGTTTGAATACCTTTTCTGGAACTGGTAGAAGTGGCATACACGGGTCTTTGCGTCGTCATCGTCCCGAAGGAAAAGCATCATCCTCATGCCCAATCAGCATCCCAAACCCGCTTCTTTCACGAACGCTCGCAACAACACCCGCGCCATCCCTCAGTATTTGTGCGCACAAATAGGGACCGACGGGACCAGGAGTTACATCAGTGACACGGTCCAAACAACCACAGTGCCCTGCCAATTCAAGCGCGTCTGCAAGAAATTTCTCGCGGTCCTCCTTTGATGCAGAGCCCCAACCTGTATGACTGGGACCCCAGAAGTATACCCTCTGGAGGTTTTTTAGCCCTGGGAGCGATGGAATGACGCTTCTCTGAAATACGAACACTCTCGGTAAGTCATAGACTTGACTTGCAGGCGTGGATCAAGCATACTCACGATTGAATAGGGCGTCTCGAAAGTTCCGTACAATGCAATTTCTTCTAGGTTTGGGGCTCCTTGCACGACGGAGGTCATATAAGACGCGTCGAAGGATTTCGCCCGATTAGGTCGTGCCTGTAGGAATCGACTCTCGTCTGCCTCGGTCCACGAACCTCCTTCCTTTTCGATGTCTCTTTTACGTGCCGAAGGAATTTGACCGATGCCAAGGCTTCTCAGATTCGTCAAGCCATTGGGTAGAACGGATCGCAAGAGGTAGGGAGCTTGGGCGTTGACTGTGTTGTTGATTGTCAGACTGACAAGACGACTTAATACAGGGGCCAGTGCGCGAACGTCGTCAAAATCGGCCTGAAGGTTTGGTGTTGGGTATGGTATGACTAAATCTGAATGGAAAACTCACACTAAGATGTTTAAGTTGTGGTAGAAAGCTAGCATCAACTTCGGACAAAAACCATTGGCCTTTGCTACCAGTAAGCTGTATGACTTCAGTTCCGGGATGGCGTGACCAGAATGCCATCGCTGCGGATGTGTCCTCGACGACGAATCTGGCAAGGCGAAGGGTGCAAAGATTTGGGAAATCAAAAGACAGGATTGCAGTGGCGGGGATTCCAGCGGCGGAGCCGGAGTTTGGTGAGAGGACAAGAGTGTGTAAGGACGAAGACAATGATCTGACGTTGTCAAAAAGTTGGACGGTTCCCTTTTCACTGGGCAGATACTTTTGAAAGGTGAGACGAAGACTTGACAATCCCTGGAGCGCTAATGTGAACCGTGACACTTGTCTTTCATGCTAGATAGACTTGCCTGAATTTCGTGCAGACCAGACTGATCACGAAAATTTCCTTCTTCATAATCTCCCAGCCCTTCTAAGGTTAGACTAGACAGACGAGGACACTTTTTGGATAGCATCGTCCAGAACAATGAACGAAGTTTCCCGAAACCCACCACGGTCTCGAAATTTAGATCGTAATGCCATCCAGACAAGAAATGGAGACCAAGAGAGTGGATGTACGGCAATCCATCAGCGGCGATAAGTTTTTGTAGTGCGCTGACCACATCGAAAGGCGGGTCTCCGTTGCGCGTTGCTTCGGATAGATCTGCCATGATGTGCAACTCTCGCACATTGTGTCCACGGATTGGATCGGCCAACAGCTTTCGGAGGATTTGCAGCGCGTCTGATTCGTTTTTGAGAATGAGGCATGAAAGCAGGAGTGGTTGTGCGATTTCATGAAGATGTTTGCTGGTCAACGCAAGTGCGAGCAGAGTTGGGGGCGTAGCATAGAGAGGGAGGTGGCATGCGACGATGGGGAAGATCTCTGGGGGAAGGGTCTCAAGATTGCTTTGGTTCATTATTCTGACGAAGGGTTGTTGTTGGGCATAGGAAGATGGGTCTAGAATTGACAGCGAGGGATACAAATTGAGCTTGCCATCACGATGAAGGCGGGCATCATTCAATCAGATCCAGTCTCAAACAGGAACTGACTCAAGTTGGAATTGGTTCCTTACCTTGAAGAGCTCGCCGGATCCGAGTCGTTTACGCGGTGAAGAGTCCCCGACGCGTTGGCGGACAGTTCCCATGAGGTCCTCAAAAGCCTCAAAAGTTGCTCAGTAACAGAAAGATCCCCAGAAATCACCGTTGTACATTGGCGATGTGTTATAAAACCGACTGTAGCGGGCGTTGGAACGCGCGACTCACTGTCGTCGGTGGTTGTTTTCGCCTATTTATTTCCAACACCGCTGACCAATCGTGAACTCTGAAGCCTTGGCCCGCAAACTACCTCCAGAGCGTCAGTCACCTTTCAGCTCGTATATACGCAAACGTCAACCAATGTCCGGAATCTGCAGACCACGGCTCGCGGAGGAGCGCAAGCAATGGCGCAAAGACCACCCATTCGTGAGTAATCTTCCCTACAATTGCCACTCCTCTCCTCCCCCGCGTTTGTTTCTGTGCATCTGCGCGAAAGGATTAAGAGGCACATGCACGCGTCTGAAATTATCCTTCAGTCTGCGGCACGTGGAAGAGGAGGAGGACAATAATTGTAAACTGGGGCTGATTATTATCTTAGGGCTTCTACGCGAAACCAGCCAAGGCGGCGGACGGCTCGATGAACCTCATGGAATGGGAGGTCGGTATTCCTGGCAAGAAAGAAGTACGTCCAGTTACTGTTACTCTTTCCTTCTACCCCTCTGCCTCGGACTCTGGGCTCCGTTCCGTCGCGTGTCTTTGTGAGGGCTTTGATTGATTCTCGTTCTGTCTCTGGAGCCCCGTTCATGGTCTGTGGCGCTAACGCGTGAGTTTGTGATTGGTAGACTCCATGGGAAGGCGGATTGTTCAAGTTGATCATGACATTCCCCGAAGGTGCGTTTACCCCTGCATCACCGTCTTACTCGCCTAATCGTTCCTATCTCTGCAGACTATCCTTCAAAGCCACCGAAATGTATATCTTGGTCTTTTATATCTGGCACCGCGATCATTAATAACATCGTTGACAGGTAAATTCACTCCCGGGCTCTTCCACCCAAATGTCTACCCCTCCGGTACGGTCTGCCTTTCCATTTTGGACGAGGAGAAGTCTTGGAAGCCAGCTATCACGATCAAGCAGGTGAGTCGTTTCATTTTTCATTGTTTGTTCCCAAATATACCTTTGCGGTCTCTAGATCCTGCTCGGCATTCAGGACCTTTTGGACGATCCGAATGTGAACGACCCCGCACAGAGCGACGCATATACCATGTTCAAGTACGCACCACTACGTTTGAATGGTTAACTATGGTGACTAACCACTCGTCCAGAAATGATAAACTCGCATACGAGTAAGTGAAGCGCTCGAGCCCTTGTTTTATCGCTGTCAACTGAACTTCCTTGTCTGTGCAGGAGGCGAATTCGGCAGCAAGCCCGCGACAATGCTGCAAAGTGATTTCTCGATGTCTTCTTGCTTTATGGTTTTTGGGGTAGTAAGGAGTGTCTCCTTACCTGCATTGTTGTGTATCTTTCTCTATCTCTATGTAAATATTGTTTACTATAAATCCACGAATTCAATGCCACCCTGACAATTGGAAAAATGACTGATGCAGCGATCGCCGATCGAAGCTTGAAGGGTCCGCAGTGGCCGCCATGCTCTTGACTGACCTTTCACACCACCAATTACCCATATGTCTGGCGACCCAGCCATCCTCAACATCCATACTCCTTCTAGCTCATTTGCAATCGTCCACTCATGTGAGCACGAAAACTTGTTTCAGCCAGGCATTCCGTCATTGGATATCTAGTAACGCAGGACTCTCTGCCGTCTCTTTTCGACACTCTCAGCCGGAAAGCGCACACGGAATACCACGGCGAACGCGTCGGTCCTGGGTGGCTCAAATACGAGTTCAACGATTCAATATGGAACCTCGATGATGGCACGTTTTCGTTCCTACTCCTTCCTGCCGCGCAGCACTGACCAAGTTATGGCTTAGATTCAGACTACACTATATTCGGATGGCGGCTGAACCAGCCAGCCGCGGCAGCACCAGCTACGCCCATGCTAACACCATCTGCAGCTGGAAGCAGCACAGCATCTTCTTCCCAAACCCCCACCCTCACTCCAACACTTTACCTTCACAACCCCGCAACGCCGCTCCCGCCAACTGGTACGTACCGAAACCCCTCGTACTACCTCTTTCGGAGACGCTCTTCCCCCGTGCCATCTACGCGTTCGAAGAAGTCGCAGCGCACGAAGGCCAGCCGACGCACGAATCGCAGCGACGCGGATGAGGATCAAGACGACACGACGCCCCGGCACAAGAAGGAGTTTGAAAAGTTCCACAGCGAGAATGGCGTCCGGACCGTCATGGGCAGCATTGGGCCCGTGCAGAACGGTGCGTCTACTCACGTTGCTCGGTAATGATAGCCTCCCGACTCATATTTGCTGCCCTGTAGTGCGTATGCTCTTGAGGGCGGGATACCGCCACGTCTACATCTCGCGGAAGTTTGCCATCAAGCATGGGTTCATACCCAAGGATGCTGCACTAGGACACTACGGGTACGGCGGGCTCGTGAACATCGGGACGTGGCCAATCACACTCACGCCCTCGTCGTCATTCAACGCACATCCCGACGCCCCGCCTCAGTCACAGGCTAAACATAAACCACCACAGCCGACGTTGATCGGGGTGTTTCTCTCGGAGGAGCCGCACTTTGACGTTGTACTTGGTCGGTCATTCTTCGAGAAGCGGCAGATTCGGACAAGTGGTACCGATCCGACGGACGTGGTGTGCCTCGATACGGGCGAGAAGGTGGAGTGTGAGCTGGTTATTTTGAAGGATGGACGAGGGGAGATTGTTACTGTGACTTGAGCTGGCAACATTAGTGCTGTGTTAGAAACCTTCAAATGTAATATCACTGCGTGGAGTTTTCCTCCGAGTCTTAAGCTCGAGTGGCGTGTCATGTTCAGGAGTTGGGCATTGCGAGCAGCGACTATAAGCTTATTTCGATGCCTCATGGCAGGGGGCGGCGGAGAGAGCGAGATAACAATTGAATTAACTATGTATAAGGTGTCGTAAGTCCGTCCACCGACAACACTGAGAAGTGGAATGGAGGACGCTCCGCAAGCTATCTGAGGCAGATCAGCCGTGCATATTCACCGTCCAATCTTCAATCGTGTTGCACGGGTCGCCTGTTGATAGGTGAAATTGTCAGCCACAGTGATGACAATAGTCGCAGTGTAAACTCGTACCTTTCTCCGCTTCTTCAGCCTACACAGGCAAGAAAGGATAGAACGATTGAGCAGGCGTCCCACAAGACAGAAAAGCAAAGAACGACTCACTTATTCTTCTTCATCTTCTTTCTCCGCTTCCTCTTCACACTGTCCATCAGGACCTCCTGCCACTCCTTGTCCCACTGCTGACGCAACCCCACACGATCCGCATCCTTATCGACATCGAGCCCTAGGCGGCGCAACGTGTCCTCCCACGCCATAACGGCACCAGCATGGCTCATCGTCAGCGCCCGAGTAAGCTGGCGCGCTGCGGCGGCGTCTGCGTCCGCCGATGCCTCCGGAAACTCGTCCAGGAGCCATGAGGAACGATTGGCGTCGGCTTCTGCCGCAATGGCCTCTGCCGGGTTAAAAGAGGTCGTAGAGGCGGACTCGAGGATGGAGGCAGGGTGCGCGAGCAGGAGGAGCGGGCGGTGGAGTGAAAAGAACTGGTGGAGCTTGAAGTCTTTTGCGTTCACCACGGGATGCTGCTGACGGTGTAGGAAGGATAGGTTTCCAAATGGTCTTGGCGGGGAGGCGCTTGTACTGGAGGACTCTGTAGTATTTCCGTTCGATGAGGCAGATGATGGGGAGGTCGAAGAGGACGAGGGTGATGAAGATGAGGTATTTGATGGTTGATCCGGGTTCGCGTTGAGTATTGGGCTCGTTCCATTCGTGGGTGGTGTCTGAGCACCTTCCGTAGGTGACTCTGCGTTGGTGTCAACCTTGGTGGTGGCGGCGTTTGCTTTCGCAGCACTGTTGGTGACCACGACCTTGGGGGGTTTGGCGGAATTGAAGTAGCGGCCGCCCCCGCCGGATTTGGAGGAGAAAAACGAGGAGTATGCTCGCCGCGCGGCTGGTGGTGGATGGAGAAATCGGGCAAAGGCAGACATTGCGAGAATGCGCCTTGGCCGCTTGTTGACGATGGAAAACACAAGAGCAGCAAAACACTGCCGTTCGGCTGTTCCCGATGAGCCTCACGGTCAACCGCCATCTCGGGAATCTGGCACTATTGATTCTCAATGGATCATCTAGTAGCTACGCATGTCGGTTTAAGGGGGGAATCCACATGGATTTCGTATCGGGCACATCAAGGTCCGATGACCTTTGACGTCTGACGATACCACATTGATCCACCCGACTGTACGCCATTCAATCACAATTCTACCAAGCGTAGGTGTGCCACCGCGGTTCCTGATCCATACGCAACACCTTCTTGAGCGACTCTATCATATCCCGGTCCGCCGAAGAGGGTCGAAAGGATCTTGCAAGAGCCACAGCTGTGAAATCCTCTGTTGACAAGGACACCGACCAAACGCGCATGGCCGAACACATCTCCACGCGTCATTGGGTCTATCGCCGACAAAAATATGTGTTAACCTCAAGAACTGCTCATGGAAGTGAGCTCAAGGCAAGCGTTCGAAAATATGGTAAGGGTACGAGAGATAGTTTACATTGAAAAGAAGAACAGCTAACCAGATCTAATTGTAGATCTGTCTGGCTCGAGGGAGGCGATACTTCGAAGTTAAGGCCCCATTCGGCAACGCAGTTTAAGTCTATTTCAAGTTGACCTTATAAGACAGGGAGTATCAACGCGATATCAAACAATGCGGCCACCACAGGGTTTCCCTCAGTGCTCAGACGAGTGGCAGGGCCAATACCTTTCGCCATTTCGAGTAATTGTGAGTAAAGGATCATGGAGGGACAAAGACTCGTCGGTTTTCAATCCGGGATGGCCTCGCTCCGCCTTCGAGTCGCTCGTCCCGAAATCATTCCCGCAGGCATATCAAAGACTCATAGCTGGAAGTATGATGTCGACTGACACATTCTACTCTTCAACATCCAGCTTGAGCAAATCGTAGCGTCGTCTCCCAGAGGACGTTATCTTATACTTATCTCTGCCGATTCTCCAGCAGGGTGTAGTGACGACTCGGGTTTCTCGTTCTCATACAGCACTTTCTGTGGTATCCCGACTTGTGAAGAATGATGAACACGAGCATTGCCTTGCTTCGAGTGGCACTGCTACTTGTACGTTCGGTTCACATTCATTCCCGTTGTCTTCAGTTCCCCCCAAGTTCCTCCATCCAAATAGCTTGATTTTCAAGCCACTCACATAGAAGGATATGCTTAGAACAAGGTACTATACATTCGTATAAGTTCTGACTCCAAATTGCTCCCCATTGGCATTACGTCGATTGCCGATTTAAGATTAGTGTCCTTTCGTCAACCGTTCTTGAAATCGTCACAAAGAAGTGCATCCGACTCGTCTAATAGATATTCAGGCGATGATGATCTCGCTCGATTCTTCAAAACCTTGAAACATCCATTTTTTTTTCCAAACAGACATCAGTAATGTAATTGGAGCCAGATGCATTTAGTAGCCGGAAGAAAGAATGATTGGGTGAATTGTTTAAAGGCGACCCTGGTGTGCTTTGAACTCCTTGAATTATTTCTATTTATATACATTGACGCCACACTGCGGCTAACACAACTCTCAACGGTGGCAACGCCAATACGATCCTGATACGATCACGGATGTTGAATGTATTCTTTCCGTATAACCCCTGGGAACAGCACCGATGATCAATCCCTCCTGGAGTTGTGATCCAACACCAGTGAATCGAGACTGTCAGTGGGTAAATAAGGGTGTATTTGCAACTCGTCAATAAACAGGACTGAACAAGCGAACTGCCAAAAATTTTGAATGGGGCCGGTTTGTTGTTGACAAGGTTTAAATACACAGCAGATTCTGAGTAGCTTACTAGGCAGCCACCGATATCGATATGCATCAGGTCGTTATAGTTCCTTATGAGAAGCCGCCCACCGAAGCGTATGAAGGTTCAACGTTCAACGCGCCGTCAAAACTTTGCTGTGAGAGGTTCATATAATCGTGAAAGGTAGGCTTGATATCGCTCGTAGCTAGTCATGACAGCAGGGTACATTGTGTGCTCGTAGTGCAATTGTAGGTACATTCCAATGCCAATCTAGGCACATGTGTGCCACCGCGGTTCCTGATCCATACGCAACACCTTCTTCAGCGAATCAATCATATCACGGTCCGCCATTGGAAGGGGGTCTAAAGGATCATTGCATGCAAGAGCTATGCAGCTGTAAAATTCTCCTTTGACACGGACGGGGACCAACCGCGCGTGGCCAAATACGTCTCCACGCGTCATTAGGTCCATTGCAGACAAGAAAATTGTGTGCTCCTTGTGTGCTGCATCTTCGTCCGTTCCAAGACCCCTCCGAAGTCCGTTTCGAAGAAGTGCTTTGTCGTCGACGACGTATCCGTAGACTTTGACTTTGATCTTGACCATGCTTGTGACGGCGCTACAATAATCGTCCCATCAACGTATGTTAGAAAAAGGCCACACAACAAACCTCGGTAGGTACAATTCTAGATTGGTCGTTAGTCTTGCCACAGAAAACGGAAAACAGCGACTAACCCGAATGGCAAGAGCGTCGAAAGAGATGTGGGTGATCGCCGACAGAGGAGTTCAACTTGGGTCTATTTATATCAAACTCGTACAATCTTTACGTAAACACAGGACAAACGATCTTCAACTGTCAATTGAAGTTCAACATGGTCGCGTTGTGGTGGCCAGTGCTTCTGACCATTGTTCTCTGAGCTTCGCGTCAATATAGGCGACTCGGCGCTATTGTTCTTTCCTGCTAGGCACCAGTGGTCATGGGCTACCAGTATGCGTTTGGTTGCGTACTTCTAATTATGGCCAAGTTACTACGGACGCCTTGGGCCCATTATTCTACCAGCTTTGCACGTTTATCGGGCTATCACTGCCTGTTTTTGGCACTTGAATTGGCCAGCGATCGCGCTATCACCACATGTCTCGTTGTGGCCAGCGCCTTGTCATTGTTCGTCAAACATTGCATCATTATCGGGCCACGATGATCTTTTCTCTTTCAATCTGGAGTAGATTTAAGCAGCGGTTTGCCCGACGCCATGTGTCTCATCGCACAGTTGTCGGCTTGCCATTGTTCTCCAAAATTTGTCCCCTATGGCCTTTTCTTCTTTGGGCACTTGGTTAGTATCTCGGTCCCTCGGCGCTGCAAGGTATATATATAAGGTCAACGCAGAATCTTTGACGGTAGATCGTTCAAAGCCATGCCACCCTTTGCGCTCCGCGGTCGAAACGCAGTGACTCGCCAGCGTTGCATCTACGGACAATGCCTTGCTCTATCTCGCACTTTCAATCCTCGCAATCTGGAATACCACTGGTACATCTCTTGGAATCAGCATCTATATGAGCTCATCGGCAACGATCCGCGCCTCTTGGTCGCATCACAATATCCCTTATGGGTCTCAGCAGATGTTGTCGCTCAACCAGAAGGCCCGGCAGATGTCGAGGATGTCTCCGCTGACGGGGGAGAGTCCGGTGGCGTTGCGGCAGATAGGAGTCTCTCAAACACGGAAAGTAACTAGTCCGATGCAATCTTGGAGAATGTCGCCAGAGGCATGGCGCGGGTGGAGGAGTGGAACCATACCGTCACCACCGACGATGAGGAGGACGAGGACGACGGTGAGGGGAATGAGGAGGACGGTGGGCCCATTGGCCACGTGTTTCCTGACGGTGACGGCGACGGCGATAGTGATGACGGTGAAGAAGAAGGCGACGAAGACAATGACAGCGACGTTCACGAACTTACCATATCCTCTGCGGACACCATAGCTCGGCGCAAGGTCACATCGCGAGTCACCGACTACGCCATTATTCACGTCACTGCGATCGAGGCGGACGAGCTACCAGCTAGATATCAGGGATATAGGATCATCGGCGAGAAAATCCCCGTTCTTGTGGAGCAGAAACGTTATGTCGATCGTAGTCTCGCCGGCGCCCAGCACGATCACAAGGTCCTTTGGCCCTCCGGGAAGCGAAAGCTGACCTGCTTGTTCAAGCAGCGATCCTATTTCGCCAACACAGCGATGCCACTATCGTCACCGCAATTGCTACCGCTGGGCCATATTGGAGCACCTGTCAATTGACGCCTGTGCCCAACAACATCTCCGACAAAGACTTCGAGCGGGCAATGAACACCAGGCGAGCCAGAGCCGTGAATGCCACGGTTCAGTTTCACAGCGGATGGACTGGACCGCTTCGGCTGGATACCCCTGAGTCCAATGAACAATTTCGGGTCGTTCAAGATTTGCTGGCGGGGATGTCTACATGACGAGGGGCACGAGCAACATAGCTGTTCATAATTGTATTGGTAACTATATTTGTATACTGACATTGTAATGAATGTATCCGAGTGTTTTTTTCGGACTTGAAAGTAGTACTTCACAAGCCTGTGAAGTTTCCGCTCTGCGCACATTGCTATTTATTTCATTGATGAGACTTAGGTATTATTATCGCACCGTCTCAAGATACTATCCTAGCGAGAGTCACTGATCTAGCTCACGAATTACTTTGCATACACTGAAGTATGCGAGTCTCGTGGCTCATCACCATAAGGCAACCTTTGTTTTGGCCCATGGCTTTGGGGCTGTTAAGATTTCTCGCATTTTACTCTTCACCCTGGTATCATTGGCATCTCTGGTACGAATTCAAGGTGGGCCTGAACGACGTAGATGTCGCAAGTATATACACATCATACAGAGCATCATTCGAGGAATACCCATCCCCTTACTGGTCCTGCCACTCGAACGTTCCGACAATAGCAGTCTTCCCCACGACCGACCCCTGATTCGGTGCGAGAATAGTCATCTTTCGATGCGGAATGTCGAGGCTCGTACTAGAATAGCATAAGAAGGAAAGGACGGGAGCAGTCAGACATCAAAAGCCGAAGTCAACGGCATCAGTAGACATGAACCCAGCATGGGAACGCACATTATGAGGAAGCCGGTGATTGTGAGATCGAGAATCTCCTCGTCGTATCGCTCATTCTCGTCGGGATGGGGCGGCGCGAGGAGGCCCAGCACTGCGTTGAGCAGGCCTGAGCCGGGTTGGGCTGGGTCCACGGGGACGGGCTGCATCTCTGACACGACACGCGCGGCGCCTATGGGGAGCGCGGAAGAGGGCGCCATCGTTTCTATATAGATGAAAGAAGCACATAGGTAAAATCAGCATGGGGCTAAAGGTCGAAGGAAAAAGGTATATGACCTGCGCCTATTCGAAAGATGGACAGGTCATCGAAGTTGATGACCGTTGAAGAGGGCGCTAGCGTGAGTTCCGTAAGCGCTTCGCCGCCAAGAGAAGCTGAGGATATCCCAGGAGGGGCTGGGATGATCTGCCCATACATGTACGTGTGCAGTTGATAATTATGGACGCGTTCCCGGTAGCTGTGGTCCAGCTCAACAACCTGTCTAGAATGATGAGATACTGATTGATGAAGAAAGACGACCAGCACGTACGCCGCCGGATTTTGGGATCTTGACGACTGTGAGCTGCGATCCGTATGTTCGTTGCATTTCGACATTCAATTTTTCGTGTCCGACGACGAGGATGACGTTGACTAGAACAGACATAAATTTTATAAACATGCGTGGGTAGCTGTGGGACGAGTTTAAACACACTTTTGAAGGCATCTACACAAGCCTTGATAAGTTTATGCCTATGATCGCTCGCTCCGGTACCAGCCCCGAACGAAGACGGAGTATCGATAACAAGTCCCGACGCCTTGCCTTCCAAGTCGGTAAGTGAGATATTTCGCGATGATTGAGCAGATAGGGACCATACCTTCCACATCGAAGTCATACTTTTCGTTCGCATTATCGCCCAAATTCCGTATTATTCTGTCCATTAACAACGGATTACGTTTTGTGTCAGCATGGCCGTACCAATAGACAAGTGGGAGGAGGGCATTCGATTCAAGAGCTGTGGGAGCGGAGGTCGCTGCAGAACCAAGGGGGTTTGCGGGGGAGCAGGTTGGTAACGGTGAGTGGACTGGAGCTGCAGACACGGCGCCGGGGGCAGCCCAACCACCCTATTTCCACCTCAATTTAGCAGAGTCCAACTTGATGATAGAGAACGCTCACTTCACTTGGATCGACATTTACGAGCAGCGGAGACCATCCTTGCCCAGCCCTCACCGCGTAGTTCACAAGGATCTTACAAACTGTAGTTTTCCCTGAATTGTCTGGACCAACAACCAGCACCCGCGGGGGATCAGTGCTGGCCGCGGGATCGTCGTCGTGCGCTGGGGAACCACGCGAGGCTCTGAGCGCACGAACACGCATCTGTTCAAATGCGATGTGCAGATTCGCGTACGCGGCCATGGGCGTCTCATCAGACACATACTCAGTCGAGGGTTGGCCTGTGACGTGCTGTCTAGCGCGTCAGGACGTACACTGGAGTTACACGTACGGAATATGGACTTATCTCAATGGTACATCCTTGCCATGTGAAGACGGCTGCTTTACATTCCGACCCAAAGAGGTATTGTTTGCCTTCCGCAAGCTCTGCGCCGAAGACTTCCGCGTGTCCATGCACGAGCTGAGCCGATGATACGATGGTTCAATGGTAGAGGAGCAGGTTTGACATTCGCTTACCTTGATCGCCAGAGACGTGCCAGGATCCAACTCAAATCTGAATTCTGTCTCTGGTTCAAGATGCCATTCTTTTGTCGCAGTAACAGCCTTTTCTTCAGTAGCCATGATCAACGAACGTAAATACACCTAGGGAGTTGATCGCACAACTGTGCGTCACAGAAAATTTAATGACAGGAGTGAGCAGCCAGTGTCTTCTCTCAGCATCAGCCTGGACAACGGCGGTTCTGTTACTGTTCAAGTGGATCGTTCTGCACCCGATGATTGTTGACAGCCTTCGAAGATGGAATGGTGGAATCTTCAATCGATGGCGCTCACGTGACTGCTTCTTGAGCACATGAAAAGTGCATATGCCATACAACGGGCGACCCGACCCAAACTACTAAAGTAGCGGGAATTCTACCTGTTTCTCTCCTCGATATCTCGACATTTACGTTGCCTTGTTATACTGCGGCATTCTCCGAGACACTTCGACCTTTTCTAACACAAGGCTAGTGTTGCCGCCGAAGTGAACTGAAATCGAATTGACTTCGCTTCAGTTCGAAAATGATGGCACTTCGTTGCAGTTT
>JABCKH010000248.1:0-24636 GCA_018851285.1 Lyophyllum semitale | reverse complement strand
TCATTACTTATGGTTTTGACTGTCTCCCTCAATAAAAGCTGACTACAATTTTTGAGTGACACTATATACCCTCGATATACCCTTGTACAGGTTGTGCAATGGTCGCATCATTGTACGCCTTCTGCAATGCGCGATCGGCCCCCTGGCAATGTGGACCGGGGAGGTTGCCGCTTATATGACCCATATCTTGATCCGTCGATCACGACAATCTGGTGCCTTTCCGCAGGGGTCCCCCGCATTTTTCCGGTTTTGCTGATGCTAGTGTTGATGATATCAAGCAAGCATTGGTGGTTCAAACACCTCCCGGAAGATTGAGCATGTGCTCGCTCTGTATGTAATGTGGTTTATCTACTGAATATGTTTTCATTGACGACTTCCCACTGCTTTAGTCAATGCTAAGACAATTGAGTCACAGTTCTATCGTGCACCACACATTCCTTTTCACGAACTTATTAAAAAGCCCCGTGCTTTCCTTGACATTCAAGGCATCCCCCCCATCCGAACGACTTTCTCATATAACCTCGCCAATCCCAGCTCTGGCTCATTCAAATCAGCCTACACTGGAATCTCCTCGGGGTCTCTGTTTGGCGGCGAGTCTATGCGCATTTGTGTCAAGCAGGCCTTCTTCAATCGGTCTGATGGCTCTCAGCACAAATTTTACGATGGCGCCAAGCAGGCTCAGGTTCTTACAACGGAAATAAACTGCATCGGCTGGGCTACTGCCCTCATGGACGTTGTATACGACTTCATTGCCTCGAAGGATGTTCATCTTGGTCAAAACCCTCCGTTCGAAGTGCCGCGCATGTGCTTTGTCAAAACTGGACTTGCCATATCGGAGACTGAGGAGAAGATGGCCTACCTGATTGAGGAGCTGATTGAGAAGGAAAACGAAGGCTGGTTTGTCAAATACCTCAACAATGACTCACCGAAGCCCCGAGTTTTCAAAGACGAAGCGCGGAACATTTGTGCGCAGTTTCTAGCCTTTGCTCAACACGTCCAGTTTGAGAAGAGCAAAGGGACTGTGTTTGTCTCTGACTTTCAGGGTGCAATGTGATTTTTCTCATTTGTGTTCCTCATTCTAATTCAGATCTCACAGGTGGTCGGACCCTCCTCACTGACCCACAGATTATTACATCGCCGTGAGTAGCGTTTTGGATCATCCTGCCAGTAGAGTATTATTCTGATCACCTGTCTTCTTTAGAGATCTGTCCAGCAATCCAATCTTTGCTGGCGGCAATGCTTACTTCGAAACCTTTCGCAAGGATCATGATTGTAACGTGTTTTGCAAGTACTACGGCCTTGCCCCCTTCTTCGACAATGATGCAGGCCCACAGAACACAATACCCAAGCCGCTGTTTGAACTGCCCACTACCCCTCCCACCCCAAACGATACAACTCCTCCCCCTCCTTCTCAGATGATGATTGATGCCTTAGGTTCTGCTCCCATGGACATTTCACATGTCTCTGGTGCCACACACTGATGGATGTGTGTCTTTTCGTAACTACCTACTAGCCTTACTTCGTTTTCTTCCACTCTCGTTCAACTGTGTAGACTGCCTTCAAGTTACCACACTATCAATCTCGGAACTTAACCTCTGGGATTGGTTATACCCTTCTTCTCGTCACTCGTTACTACTGCCTGTGGTCTCATTCAATATATATCAAGTAATATTCTTGTCGAAGTACGGCCGGCGGCGTGGTGGGTTGGTGAGGTCGAGCCCCAAACTTTCGCCACAGCTTCCTACCACCTCCCTAGTCCGTATTCTGGCCAAAAACTAAGAACACTAGCCCTTGCTCGCCGCCATCGCCGATAACGACCGGCGTGCAGCCCAACCCCCGTGGCCTTAGCTTTCGCCAGCCCAGGACATGCACGGTTCGCCCAAACTACGGCCATACGTCCCTATCGCGCGCGGAGGCTGGGTGCATTTGCTGCATAGCACTTCCCTGTCGCCTTCACCGCCGATGGCACAATACCAGCACCTCAGAATTACTAATGCGCCGTTTGATGTAGGGAGGCGAAGTTGGGGCAGTCCAGAGGTCGTAGTCATCGAAGGGGATGATTGAGGGACGGCCCTCCGCGTTTTTGCTCAGCAGAGGCAGGAGGGAGGCTGTACAGGGTTGTGGCGAATGTTTATGGACGAGTGATAGACTTAGTGGAGTGGTAGACTCGGGGAGCGGTCGAGAAGGTCGTTGCCGGTGATGGCGACAAGTGGGGCCTAGCCTTTGGCCTTTTCGCCCAAAAAACCGAGGAGTGGGGTGGTAAGGAGCAGCGGCAAAAGCCTGGGGGTAAACGGTGGGCGCGGCAGTGGGATGGAGTGGAGGAAGGCGAGGTTTGGGAGGAGGGCGGTCATCACGGGCGAGGGCAACCAGCGAGGGCCAGCGAGGGCCACGGTTCTGCGTTTGCACACAGGAGAGGTAGAACGGAGGTGGTGCGGAGTTGTGGCGAGCGGTCGGTGTGGTGGTGTTAGAATGGAGAGGTGGTGTTCGGGCGGCCAGTAGTCATCTTTGTCGATGGCGACCACCCAGGCTTAGGCCGCCTAGCGTTCTGTGTTTTCTGAACGAGTCTGAGTCGAGCAGTGGCGAACGTTTGGGGGCAAGCGGATGTGTGGTGGGGTGGTGGGTTCAAGGGCGATGAGGTGTGGGCGGTCCTGGGTTCAACGTCGTCGAAGGCAACGACCGAACCCCGGCGTTCTGCGTTTTCGCCAAGAAGAAGCAGGATGGAGGTTGTGAGGAGTGGTGGTGAAGTTTTGGGGGCGAACGGGCGGTGTGGTGGTGCGCTGAGGCCATGGGACCATTGTGGGGGCGGTATGTTGCATTTTCACTGTTCTTTACACGGACAGCGCGCAGCGGGCGGTCTGCAGCATCTGTAGCGTAGTCTGTAGGTAGAAACAAATTAGAAAACGGGAACCGTGACTGAGGCGGCAACCATTACATCGGGGGTGCGACAAATGTACTTTGAATCAAGTAAAAAAAAGGCAAAAATAAGAAGGCAAAGCAAAGTGGGTGGGGAGGGAAGGCATACCTATGCATTGATTAAAATCGCCGGAGCAAGCCGCATTAGAAAACTGGTGAGATATGCTCGCAGTGGAACATGTCGAGAACAACACCTTGTCAGGCATAAATTTGTGATTGGATGCACAAACGCGTGCTCCATATGTGGAATGCATATTACATAAGTAATTTATCCTAAGTACAGCAGAAAGTTCAGGGAGAGCCGATGAAGCACACAGGTGCATCGTCCTAGGCCCTTCAATGGGTTACCATTCGTCATCTTTAATCGCTAAATGAAAGAAAACCAGGGTCGACTCACCGAGATGCGTTGGGGTCAAAATCTCTCTAGATTGGCGGGGATTCGATGTACTTGAGCGTCTCCGCGAGCACTCAAGGACCTGCAGCCGTGGCACAATTCCAATGCACTCAGCTCGTTTGAGCTTCTGAAACGCTGGGCCCCAATAACGCCGCCCAGTGTCGCGCTGTGAGCAGGCCGCCGCCAGTGCACAGCTTGCGTGGCACACCCATTGCGCAGTGGGTCCTCAACTCGGACGCCGATCTGGGAGGTCCGCATCCACCTTGTCCTTCCCATCCACATCCATGTGTGCTGTATCGTCTCGACCTCGGCATGAATCCTGATCCCAATGGAGACCTTCGTTGTGTTCTGCGAGAGTGTGCCCGTAGTCAGTGCACACCGCTGACGGCATCGTCTCAAATCACACCAGCGCCATTAGTATTACCCTCCCCAGCGGCAACCCTATGCCACAAATAATCGTGAGCTTTGCGTTCAATATGGTACTGGTAAGAGTATTGATTGACGTACCTGGCATGTAATATCCTATTGAAGCTTGAGTCAACGGTTTAGGACCGTAAAGCCCCAAACATGATGTCAAACTACATGCCAAAGTTCAAGAAGGTGAGGTAGTGGAGACCAGTCGTAAGGGACTGAATAATAGAGTAGGCCTAGAACAAATAAAGCCATCTCAAGACATTACTACGATTGAATGGGCGAGGTGAACATACTACAACGCTGTTTCACCGATCACGGTAAAGGCGAGAGAGAGAACCAGCCCACTCCACAATACTACGTACGATCAGAGAGGCCCATACGTGAGAATGTGCAACATGCGAAACTTACCTGTTCGAAATCGAATACTAAACCGCCATGTTAGCGCCGATTGAAGAGTCGTTCGCAGAAGGGCTGGAGGCAACGATCTGAACAACGCTTCTTGCGTGGTTAAAAGCCGTAAATTATTTGATTATGTTATTGGACGGAGGATGTACTGGTGGCGGTTATAGTAAGTATCAGAATCCGGTCAATGTCGAATCGGTTACTCAGCGGACATACCAAAGAACAACTTGGATGCTCTACTCTTCTAAGACGAGCTATAGCGGCGCGCTGGGCCGGCTGAGGATGGCATCGGGTTTAGATATGAATCGGATGTTTAAAGAGCGCAAGGATCGTACCTGGCATCGAAAAGGGTATACACCTTTGGATGCTGCAGCGGCAATGGGCGCGACGGAGGTGATAAGGATGTTCCCAGCCCACTGTGGAGCCAATCCTTGTGATGAGCTCTGCGAGCATGCTGAGCCTGAGCTTAAGCAGTGGGTTCTTGACGCCACTGCCGAGGGCTGCACGGAATTAGTGAGTATACATCCAGACATTTTCCTGAGACAAGGGAAGAATTTCGCCTGGCTCAGCGAGGGATAATGACTACTTCCTGTGCTCGTGTTAGATGAGATTATGATACAGGGGACGCGAGCCATGAACCTTGATATCAACAGCACCATAATGGATGACTGCGATGCCACACTCCGTCTTTCTGTCATTGAGCGCCTGGAAAAAGGATGTCCCACCGCAGGAGGCTGGTGGATTCAAAATCTCATTGATGAAGCTGGGGATGGCCAATGCCGACTGCGACGAGCTCTGCTTGAACTATGCTACATCATTCAAGCGCTACCCTTGAGGTACTAGTCCACTCCCTAGAGCGCCAGGCGGTCACCACGCAGCAGCTTTCAAACTTTAGTCGGCGGGCCTACAAGCGTGGAGCCGAGCCACTCGAGCATAGTCATCGTGCGCACATCATCCGCATTGTACGGTGCAAGGTGCTTACTGCTACCAGAAGCACCAGCACAGTAGGCCATAGGGCTGGTATTTTGTGCTGCAAGGCTGAGTTAGAGTGTAGGGGATCAAGGGAAATCGACACACCGAACATAGATGACGTGCTTCGAGACCTCCTTGTTGCAGGACTGTATTCTTCTGCGGACCTCGTTGACGAGCTCGTCTGCAGGGATACACATCAGCATATGTTCAATGATCTACAAAGATTGAGAAAACACGCACCTTGAACTTTGTGTTGGTGTTGCTATTGCAACCAATGTGGCCTAGCCTAGATGAGTCGATGGTAAGCCCATTGTCTTACCCAAGGCTTTGTCTTTTTTTCCGCAGAGCTTTTGCAGGGCGAACGGCGCGGAGACTCGAACCTGGTTTAGTTCCGGAGCCCCCAAGCCGCCTGCCTCACAAAAGCACTGGAGAACAACAGAAAAGCCAGATGGCGTCGAGAGCACATACCTCGGGATTCAGCTGTCCTTGCTTGAGGGTTGCCGTGGCGTTATGCCTGAGAAAAAGAGTTGTGGGTCCATGTTTGGCCCGTCAATCGAAATCAACGGACTGTGCTTCGTCTTGTTGACCTGAGGTTGCTCACTAGCACGTAGTTCAAAATACTAATAGGCGGATATAATGCTGAGATACCTTACAGTAAAAGACTAGAGATTTCAATGAACGGTGTTCGGTCGCTTCCTAGTTTGCGCAGGCTCACGATAACATAGGTACTGATTGAACTATGAATTCTGACGTCTAAATAAGTGTACGGGGTCCTACATATCATAGAGTGATGTTATCACCATGCCGAGCGATGGTATCGCACGGCTCCTGGCAAAACCGAAGCTGGCCAGTCTCGCTTTCCATAAAGTTGATCATTGATCTCAAAAGACTCTAGTACAAGTCATGCATATGCCAGTTGAAGTTCCGAAATTCTTTCTGCTCTCCTCGTACTGGCAGAGTTAAAGAACATCTCCCTTTCTTCACTCCAAAAAAATACACGACTATAGAAATCCATCTGCGCAGACGGTAGCCCTATCACGGATCTGAGAACCCTTAGCGACTGTTTTTTCGACTATTCCATGCACGTAAGAGCTAGTTCATTCCTTGTCCGTTCAGAGCTTTTCCTGAACTCGCATGTTTATCAGAGCCAGCCTTTCACGTTTAACCTCATGCCAGAGATCGAAGACGAAATATTCGAGCGCGCAGCATGCATGTTTCCTTGGTGCGCGCCCGCACTTTCCGTCGTCTCTAAGCGTGTTCAGACGCGTGTGGAATCCATAATGTACCGCACTCTGGCATTTGAATCCATCGATCGCAGCGATCTCTCAAGGGAGCCTGATCGGGTCCCTGCCGAAACATTCGCGCTAACTTTACACGCGCGCCCAGTCGAATTCTTTGCCACCCGCGTCCGTAATGTCTGCGTCACGACCAGCGTGCCGTACGAAATAGTGGACCTGATACTTGCAAAATGCACAGGGATCCAACACCTGGCACTTTGGCGTGAAGATAAGCCCGAGGATGCGCTGGTGCTCCCCTTATCCTCTACCCTCTGCACACTCTTCACAGACAGACAGGTGTTTAGATGGATGGCCGATTCCGGAGCTGTCTTCTCGCAAATGAAGTACTTATCCCTCCGCTACTACCCAGATGAAATGCCTATCTCAACCCTAGAGTGGCTTCCCTCGCTAATTACCGTGGAACTAGACGTCGATAAGGAGCCTTTTGTTGGTGATTATTGGATGGAGGACGTGAAGATGGTGATTTCCACAGCCTCGCGGTTAAAGTCATTGCTCCTGAACGTCCATTCTCTTTGTCTGGATATTGTGGAGACTCAGATTGAAGAGTTTGGGGACCCCAGGATCATAATAAGGGACGGAGTCTTTCATTTCGACGGAATCAAGGCATGGAGAGGTGCTTGGGGGGCTTGAACACCGAATACATCGCTCATATTATCCTTTCGCCCTTCCAGTCCGATAATCATTGAGCCAGGGCGATGGTGGAGAGTATCGCCCCATGTCCTATGATACTCACAATCCGTGCTGTGAATCTATGTGGGCTGATACGGGTAAAGGTCGAGGCAAGAAAATGGAGCGAGCAACTCTGGCCTCTCCTAGCAAGTCTCCCGGTGTTCAACAAGCTGTCACCGTCAACGCCTGGAGTGAGTCTCTCCTTCATATTATCGGAAGCTCGACTCAGCAAAAGCCACAGAGACTGAATGGTACAGGCTGATACTAGGAAAAGATAAAAATATGGCGCTAGCGTCGAAGAAAAAGCTCAACCAGCTCGTCGAAGACTGTAAGCAAGTCGAGCAAAAGAATCTTGCGAAGGACGGTAAGAAGGATCTCACGAAAGACGGCAAAACGACTCCCGACAAAGATGGAAAAAAGAAGATCGTGGAGACGGATAAGGAGAATCCTAAATACCAAGCATACATCGACAAGTTTATGATGGAGGTGAAAGGCATCGTGCAGCCGGGGTCCAAGGCGGACAAACCCTCAGATAAAGCGGACGACGCCTCAGCATCGAAGGCGACAGGTTCTTCCTCGCATGAATCATCGAAGCAACCCCCAAAGGTTGGCGCGGCGACGCAGCCCGCAGACCAGGCAGGAGCAAAGCCTCAAACGCAAGTCGCTGCAGGATCTTCGAAGAAGGACGACGTGAAAGCGTCCGGAGATGCCAAGCCAGAGGCCGCGAAGAAGGACGGCGGTGGTGTGCCCGCAAAACAGCGCGTGCCGGAACGGCCGAAAACGCCGCAGCCTGCGCCTCAGGGGAAGGCGCCGCCGGCGAATACGAAGCCTGCGCCCGCGGGGCAAGGCAGGGTCACCAGAGCGGGTACAGCGAAGGCTGCGGGAGGAGCGAAGAAGCCGGAGAATAAATGAGGTCTGTAGCTTATTTATCTTCGGTGGCAAGGTCGTCTAGCAGTCAAATTTACTGGGGAGTTGTCGAGGCAAGCTAGCACCGATTGTCCTTCACATTGTCGCTTGGCATTCCGAGATGGTCATTCGGATATCACGAGTGGTTATATAAGACGAAAGGATGCAGCGATCACGAAGACAGAGGTGTACTTCAAAGGCGTTGGTTCTGCGTAGCGCGCTGCTGCGTGACAGACCGAGTAGCGAGTCGAAGCGAGCTTTTAGGACTGTCTAAGACGCCAGGATATCCCTGGATTATAGATTAACGTTGTCTAGTTAATACTACGAGCGGACGATGGTGATCTATATAACTGATGTTGCGCACCTTATCTGAGATGTCAGAACACATCGTCCACCATTACTCCGAGGAGAATTCTCCACTAATCACTACAGACGCATCATTCACGTCCACAATTAATTACGAGTTGATTTAAATTGTATGTAGGTGTGCTAGATAGCGGTATGATTCACGAACACTGAAACATATGGTGAGCAATAACCCACTAAATGTCCGTGGACAGAAAATTCAAGCCATGAAAGACTCCTTCCACTCCTCGACTGGATCCAATTGAATTTCCTCATCCCTCACCACTATCCTATCGTCGCCAAATCGCAACACCTGCGACGTCACCTCTTCAAGACAATAATTGCTGACGTCCAGTAGCAACTCCTGCAATGGCTGGGTCGTGGAGACTATCGTCTTCATATCTTGGAACCACTGATCATCAACGACAGGCTGCTGAAGCACACGTAGCCGCACGGTGCTTAACGCAGGAAGCCATTCCAAGGTCGGCAGTTGCATCTCCACCGGCAAGATGCCCACCGCTAGGTATTTCAAACGCGGGAACACACAACCAGAGTCTGCCAGCCGACGGAGGGTATATCTTCCAGCGGAGAGCGAGCAGAGCGTGGGGGACAAGGGAGTGATCAATTTGACGATGTCCAATTTCTCTGGGTCGCGGGATTGCCAAAGCGCGAGGTTCTGGATCCCAGTGCATTTGGTGAGTATCAGTGTCGCCAATTCCTTTGGCACGGTCTTCGTTATGCAGACATTGCGCACATGCGCAGCGAAGAACTCTGCTGGACGAGAGTGTAAGACGGCCTCGAACCGTTCGGCGTGAGTCATGTTTGATAATTGGAAGCGTTCGTGGAAGGATATGAATACGATGGTTTCGTACATGATGGCTTCCACTCGTGGCTGGACTCGTTTACAGACGACGGAGAAGGCGAGTGCATCCCGAGGAGAAAGGTGTGCTGCCCATTCAAAAATCTGATCTTCGATCTCTGCCATGAAGTTGAACGAGAATACGGTGTTCTATGTGTAATTAGCTCAAGAAAGACTGATACAGTCGTAACTAGTCACTCACCCTCACCTCCATTCCGGTGAATAAACTCTAGTCTGATTAACACTACCAATTGCTTAGATACCGAGCAAGGCTACAGGAAGAGTCCGCACAGCATCATCACCAAGTCAATGTTCGTGGTCAACGGTCAAGTTCAGAGAGTGGGATCGGGAGGGCGGTCCGCCGGCTCCGGTTACCCGGTGTCCAACATTTTTCTCTTCTCAAAGTTTCTCGTTCCAAATCGCAGCCACCAGCCATCGAGACCATCTCCTCCTCAAACGCTCATATTTTCTTATCCTGTGATTAAAAAAATTCACCATGGCGCAGCAGACTCGATCGATCAGAAGTTTCAGGAAGCTGGGGCCTGTGGGGTCGACGCAGGACTGACGTCAAATCCTTGGTTTGCCATTACAACTTATAAGGTGCCAATATATGGCTCTCGTCCGGTAATTCCATGTCTGAACCAACCCCTGCACAACCTACCTACAAGGACACTAATGAGCGTGAAGTTACCGACCCCGTCACCCACCTCCCCGTCGTTATCCACGACCATACGGATGTGGAGCTTGACCAGATCCCACCACACCCAGCCAGCATCCAGGACTTGCACGCACCGGAGCACCACGCACAAAACCAGGTAGAGGATTCCAATCGACGGCATGCTGTGCTGGAACGTGTGTTGGACCAAGAGACCCGGAGGGGACGCTGGCACGAGCTCGGCGACGTCGAGAGCAGAACGAAGATACAGATAGCAATCGTTGCTACGGGTGCAGCAGCCATCGGGGGACCTTCTGGCCTTGTCTTGCTTTGGATGTGGAGGGAGATTTGGGGCAAGGGATTCGGCTCAGTGGACCTGTTTGTTGGAATGGTTGGATGTCTCTTGGGTGCTCTGGGCATCGGCGCCTGCGTGCTTTTCTTTCCTTTCGAAAGGATCCAGAACGAGAAGACGAAGCCTGAAGAAGAAAACGGAAACGAGGTGAGCTAATTCTACGGTCCATCTCAGCTTGTCAACTCATGTGCGTCTTCCAAGCAACAATATGTCGAAGAAGACGAAGATGAAGCCGAACCCGACGCCTGGCTGAACTATATCCTCCACTCCTTATGGCCAATCGTGAACCCAGCACTCTTCACATCCATCGCAGACATGCTCGAAGATGCCGTCCAAGCCTCCCTCCCCAAGCTCGTGTCCGGCGTTCGCGTCGCCGACATCGGCCAAGGCTCCGAGCCCGTCCGCATCATCGGCATCCGCTGGCTCGACGCCGGCAAAGCCGGGGAAGAAACCCAAGGGATGCAGGCAGAGGAGGGCGATTTTATCAACCTCGAGATCGCGTTCGCCTACCGCGCGCGCACGATCCAGGGCAGCGCGCTCAAGGACCGTTCGGGCAACGCCCACCTGCTCATGGAGTTTTTCATCGTGGGAGGCATGGTCATCCCGGTGTGGGTCGAACTTACAGGGTTGGTTTCGACGGCGCGCGTGAGGATACAGCTGACGCCTAACCCGCCGTTCTTCTCGGTCATGACGATGACGCTTATCGGCCAGCCAAAGATTACATTGATCTGCACCCCACTCGCAAAGAACTTCTTTAATGTGATGGACGTGCCCGGCCTGTCAGGCTGGCTGCAGCGCTCCATCGACTCGGCGGTCTCGAAATACGTAGCGCCCAGGAGTCTGAATCTCGACTTGAAGACGCTCCTGATGGGCAAGGAAAAAATGGACACGGACTCGGTGGGCGTCGTCATTGTCACTGTTCGCAGCGCGAAGGATTTCAAGGAAGGAAATGTTGGGAACATTTTGAAGTCCAACGACGATAAGACAGGCGACACCTATGTAACGCTGGGATGGAAGAAGTTTGGGAAGCCGCTTTGGTCGACCAGGTATGCTTCTCAGAATGAGGTAGGGGGCGATGGTCTGACTTTCTGTCGTTAGAATTATCAAAAGCGAGACGAACCCAATATGGGAGGAAACCACTGCCCTTCTGGTAGGACCTACGGAGATGCACGCCCAGGAATTGCTGAGGCTGCAACTCTGGGATTGTGGTGTGTAGTCATCTTTCAGGTCTTCCCTCAACGCACCTCAATTTCTCGCCAGATCGCATGACGTCAGACGACCTCCTCGGGACCTTGGACTTTTCGTTGGCAGATTTGATGACAAAATCGGAGAACCGTTTCTCGGCGCGCGAGGACCAGCTCACGAAACCAGACGGCTCTCCTTCGAAGTGCAAGCTTTCGTGGGAATGCGGGTACTTCTACAAGACGACGCTAGAGCAGCACCTGGCGGGGCGGAGGGACGACGCTCAACAGGTCATACAAAATATTGAGAAGCAGGCGGAAGAGAAACTGCGGGAAGCGGAGACGCGGGGGAACGAGATAGGGGAGGTCAAGCAGCAGAAGGGGGAGGACCTGCAGCAGGCTACGCAGGAGATCATTGCTGGATCGCCGCCCAGGGAGGATTGGCCGACCGGGGTGCTGGCGGTGAAGATCGAGCAGATCATTGGGCTGGAGGTTCAGAAGATCAGGGCGAGCGGGGTTAGGGATGATGGGGAGAATGAAGAGGCGGAAGATCTGCCAAGCGCGTATTGCACGTTGATCATCAATCATCAGCAGGTGTACAGGACAAGGACGAAGATGAAGAGCGAGAAGCCTTACGTACGTCCCGACCTTATCTTTTGGGGAATACTTACTCATGACTTCGACAGTTCAATGCATCGACTGAGAAGTTTATACGGGATTGGCGAAACACGATAGTCGTCATCTCCGTGAGGGATTCCCGCATGCACGAAGCCGACCCTCTGCTCGGCGTGGTTGTCTTACCCCTACACGATCTCTTCAAAGACAAATCGCATATCAACGAGTCATTTACCCTCGTCGGTGGGATCGGATATGGTCGGCTGCGCCTTGTGCTTACCTTCCGTAACATTCAAGCAAGGCTCCCTACCCGTCTGTTGGGCTGGGAGGTAGGCACACTCGACATCCTGCCCAACGTGCAGTCATCGCTCAATCTCCCTGCCGACCTCGCTTCGTGCCAGCTGGTGTTCCGGACCCTATACAGTAAAGGCAAGATGTCTGCACACCAGGACGGCGAATGGCGGCAGCGGCAGGACCGCAACCTTCGTTTGGCAGTCAAAAAGCGATATTCGTCATGCCTCCTCATCGAGTTCCGTAAACCGGCTTTAGGGCTCGATAAGGTATTCGCATTCGCGACGCTATGGCTGAAGGACTTTCCCGACAGGCAGGAGGTCAGTGTTCCCCTTGCGGTCCATAAGAACGAGGATGGAGCGCTGGCGCGCGCACGCATGAACAGCTCGTATGACGTTGGGGAGCGGGTTGGGGAGATCACGGTGAAGCTCTGCTTTTGGCCTGGGCTGAGCGGGTACCATCAGTATTTGGCGGACAAGGATGTGAATATGGCGGATGTGATGGAGGTGTTGGATTGTGCTGAGGAGTCGAAGGAGATCACCCAGGAGGTGCTGCCCGGCGACGAGACGGAGAGCGATGCAACGAGCAGTTCGTCGGGCGAGGGCGAGGAGAAGGCTGGGTTTTATGAGAAGCGTGGCGTGGCTGATGGGTTTGCGAAACTCAGGAAGAGGCACGGCGACCTGCATAGGAAGCATCGGGGGCTGATGCAGTGGCGGGCTGCGAGGAATTTGGCGTGGATTGGTCGGGGGGTTGAGAATACGGCGGGGAAGGTCGGGAATAAGATCACTGGAGTGTTCAAACACCACGATCACGAAATAGGCATCGAGAAGGAGGTGTAGAGGTTTGTGCCATCGCGTTATAATTTTTGTGGAGACTACGGACTCTGACCCACCATTTGTATAGTATGTGCATTACCTTGCAATTGGACTGGTACTATAGCATTTGCGCTTTACCTTTGGCTCTGGATCCAGTTTCAGCCTAGCCGGGAGAATTTTGTGCACGTCGTAACGGTCGAGGAGATGTCACGTTCCATGTGACAGGCGCGTCCGAAATGGTTGTCACAACTTGGAGTCAGTTATGCTATTCTTCGCAGCCCAGATGGCTTGATGGTCACGAAACGACCGCAGTTGTCGCTGGGATACAATGGGCGGCTCGCATTGACAAGGCGAGAGAGTGCTTGGGTAGTATCGGTGGCGACGATGAACTCGCGGTTAATGGGCGATCGCTTTAGCGACGTCACGAAAGCATTGACGGGAGCGCAGCAGTTTGAGCCCACCGATGATGATGCGACGAAGAACCCTCCTGATAACCCTCCTGCTTCAGAACCGCAAGATCGGGCACGGCTTTGTTGGATCCTGGGCCGACTAATCTGGATTCACTGGATTCCATTATAGGAACGAAGAGGAAACAGACCCCGGCATAGACGATTTTAATTTCGCGGACGATACTGGTACTCGATGTGTTCTATTTTCCAAACCATTTCGTCGCCGGACAGAGGCTGAAAACACCACCATGTCACTGGACGTGCGTCGTGCACCATGCCACCATTTGGCGTGTAGCAAACGTTTTAATCTTGGCGTCTTCAATTCTGTTGCCCTCATTTCATATTTCGGTTTGTGAAGCCCTCGTTGCAAAACAGAATTATACAAGTTCAAGATGACGCGTCTTGAAATGAACGCGAGGCGACCGTGACGTGACAGGCGCGTCGACTGATCACATGATCTCCCAGAATTAACATGATCCGAACATCTCTGCCTGCAGTCCCTTGCCCGTCGCCATATCCCTCCCATATAGTCAGTATGGACGCACAAATAGGAAATTCAGAATATGGCGCAGACTTGACTGCGTCTGAAGGTGCAAGCAATGAAGACGAGGACATGTCTTCTGAAATCTCTGCTGGCTCGGAAGACTTGAGGGTATGTGTTAACGTTTTCTGCTCAGGTTGAAGATCCCATTGATCTTCTATCTACAGGATGACCTAGACGATTCCTTGCAAGGCAAATTTGACTTCCAGGGTAGTTATTACTACGCGACTACAGTCCCAACCGCTCCAAACCCTTGCCTCAACATCGAGGGCCTGGGACCGATAGGACTTCCTCTCAGCCCTAAAGATGCAAAATCTATCATTCAATGCTCGGCTCGTGCTCCTTTTGGACGCAGCGAACGCACTGTGGTAGACACCAGGGTTCGGAACACTTGGGAAATCGAACCGACGAAAGTGAAGTTTGATAGTCCAGCCTGGGCTGAATTTCTACAGACAAACGTAGTGAATGCGGTGTGTGAAGCTCTTGGAGTCAGTTCGTCATCTGTCTCTCCAAGATGTCAGCTGTATGAGCTCCTTTTGTACGAAGCTGGATCACAGTGCGTCCCACCAATGTCACGTTTGGGATATCTCTAAATACTATATCAGCTTTTTACCACACCAGGAGTAAGCGCAAATTCTATGTGTCGTACCATTAGTACTTATCTTCCTCTTGTTCTGTAGTACGCAGAAGGCGGATGGCATGTTCGCCACTGATCATCATCTTACCGTCGCTCTATACCAGTGGCGAGGTGCATGTCTCCCACTCGTCCTCGACAAAAATCATCAATTTAGCACCTAGCTCTCTTCACTCTACATCGGTGCTTGCATGGTATACCGACGTGGTGCACGAAGTTAGGCCAGTGGTATCAGGCTATCGTCTGGCCCTTTCGTACAACCTTATACAGACGTCACCTGGAGTGCCTCGGCCCACATTACCGGACATGAGTACGGCCCTTTCTCAACTTCGCCACGTGCTGCGAAAGTGGCACAAAGGCGCCTACGAGGAGGAGATGGACACCAACATGGTTGCGTACCTGCTTGCTCATCAGTACAGTCCTTCGAATTTGCGATCGGGGATCAAGTCGTTGAAGGGTGCGGATGCCCATATGGTCGTAAATGCAAGGACTGTCGCGGAAGACCTGGGGTATCTGCTTTGCCTGGCAAATCTGAAATACCATGTGTATGGTGCGGCTGAAATCGAGCATGATTACAGTTATAGGAAACGTGGGCGGTGCAATTATGGATATTCGTCAGAAGAGGACGAGGACGAACGAACTCATGAAATGGGAGACATCATCGAAAGCGACCTTCGTCTTGAGCATGTAGTGGATCTTGATGGAAATTCGCTTTTGGGTGAAAGAAAGTTGGGCATACATGAGGATAACCTTATTCCGAAGGAACCCTTCGATAGTGAGGCTCCAGATAAGGTGGACTACGAGGGGTATATGGGAAATGTAAGCTGACTTTTTCCATTATGACTTCTCGAAGCTGATTTTCTGCACCGCTCAGTACGGTGGTGGAGTAGGCCGAGTGGCTCGCTAGCTGAGAGCCTATCGCAATGCTCACGTAGTGTGATAGTGATGGGATGGTCTAACCTACGGACATGCATGGCTATCTACCGTAATAGTCACGTGATCGCGCTGGAGTAGTGCATGGATCCACTACTCCAGTGGGACGTTAGATCATTGTTCGTCCGCCTTCCTTTTTGTTCTTTGCCGTTCTTATCAGAATTCTGCGCAGGGTATCGCCGAACTGTGCTCCTGCTCGTGCATGAAGATGATGCACCTCGAATTTTGTTTTCCGATGGAGGTGTTTACTATGCCCTTCAAAAACTGAAAGGATCCGGTTCGAAGCCGACGGCCGATGACAGGAGGATGGCCAATGTTGTATTGAAAGGGCTCGACAGGCGAGACAAGGCAACCGCTACGCTCATGTCGAGTACGCGCTGAAGTGGAAGGACCCCGACATGTGGAAGGTGGTGATGAAGAAGACTGGGACATCCTATAACGGTCTTCGGCACCGATGAATTTGTTCAAGCGTGGAAAACCTTCACTTTTGAGGGCGTGCGTTCGAGGTGAGTATTTTCGAGTATTTCCGAACCTGCCAGTGGGTGTACAGCAAATCACGGCCTTGCGTTGTCAGCTTTAAAGACATATTGCGGAGTACTGGACATTTTGGCAATCGGATCAATTTCATTCAATCTCTGCTGCAACGTGCATCCTTCCAGGAAAAGGAGCGGGTCCAAAAATGGGCGGAAGAACAATCGATTCGTGTATTTGCCCACAATCGAAGATGTTCCTGTCCTTATTGCTGTTGGCCGGACAAGAGGGGCTGTGTTCCTCGTACGAGAGTAAGTGATCATCTCGAGTACCTGGTCGTGACGCTTATTTGCAACCGCATTACAGGATATTGCCTCAATTGGTGAAGAACCCCTCAATATACACTTTTGCTGTTGCGTTCGCAAAGTCCCTACATGAGCACAGGCAGACCATCCCGGATCGTCCGACAACATTGACGCCGATCGCCACCAATGAACCATCGGAAAACAATCATTTGCAAAATCTTTTGGAAGAACTTCTGAATACCGCTGTGAGTCAATGGGCTTCTGCGGTCAACCCCAACGTCAGCAGCTTTCTGCGTCACAAGAGGAACAATTGAAATATATCGTCGAGCTTGTCAACCTCTGTCTTCGCACTGGACATATGACGCCTTGCAATCGACTGTTCCTTTTACTTCTCAAGATTCATGGCTCCCCAGCGCAAAAGTTTCAAACGCTCTACATTCCCCTCATCCCCCGTCTTCGGGATGTCATGCGTAAGAAAGGGCTCAACCTCCGTTCATCCCCGTTCTCCGATTTCCTTCAACTCCTTGTTGGGTCCTACCTCCGCGATGTTTTAGGAGCCCAGGGGCGAAACCAACGGGCGAAATTTCGGAAAATCGGATGTGGGTGCGGAGATTGCGCTCTCGTGGATTCTTTCCTCGCTTCGACCAAGAGCGCTCAAGAGACATTTCGGCTTGCGCAGCCGCGTCGAATTCATCTTGAGAAATGTCTCAGCGCTGCACCAGATCTTCTTACCTTCGTCACAGTACGGAGTGGTAGTCCACACGGAGTGACTGTCACGAAGAAACCCGAAATTGTCGCTTCGCTCCAATGGGCTGCTCGTGTGGCTCAAGCGAAAGCGTTTCTAAGGACTATCGGCGACGACGATGCGATATCCCAGCTGATGGGAGATCGTTACGCTGATGTTCTCAATGCCCTAAATGGAGCACAGCCGTTCGCCCTCACTGTTGGCGACGCGGCGAACTCCACTTTGACTGCACCCTCTCAGGGTCCCTCAGCCCTGCCGGCGAATGTCCATTCGAATTTATCCTCGAAAGATCCGGCTTTGCTGACGAGTACTTCCTATGCCGGAGCGAAGAGGAAAAAAGACCCCATAGTCAATTTAGGTGTCATCGACCTCACCGGCGACGATAGTTCTTAAGAGGGTGTACTCAAGCGCTCATCTTACGAGATTTCTTGCGTTACTTAAGACGGCGATTTTTCAGGTGGTTATGAAATCGTAATGTTTTCCAGGAATACGCCGCTGTGCTTAGTGTACTAGTACATCCAGCCTGAGAGCAGAGGCGTCACTTCCCTCACCCAACCCTCACCATTATCCTGACCAATGCCTTATTCGGGAATCGGCTCGCCCAACTATGAGAGCCTCTTGGATAGTAGATATAATTGGAATACGGTATTTGGTGCGGTCTGGCTATCGTTAATTTTCGACTGACTTACCACTACTTAGATTATGATACTATCTATCGGCTGAAGCTCCACCTTGACATCTCAGTTAGTTGACAGTGGATAAAAAAAAAGGCTGAAATCTTAAACCCTTTTTCTTATCAAGAACACTGACAGCAGGTTGTAATCAGGCCGCATCGTGTCTGCCATACGTCGATCGACAACTCAGCGAAGCACGCGACCTACCAACAAATCTATAATCCGTAAGCCGCTTCCTGAGTTCTAGAGCAAGCCGACGGGGATGGGATCGTTGGATTTCCCTTGATGCCCCCAGCCTCAGCTAATTCTCAGTTAGGCTCTATTCGTTTATCGGCTACCTGCGTTATACAAATATCATTCTCCGTCGCTTTTGCGAATTTTCCATCAGTTAGCGGCGCGAACATCTGCACACACACACGATCAAGTTGGGCCCTGAGGGCTAACCCACCTCGTTCCAGGCTTTCGTATAGCACCCGTGTCGGATCTCCTGCTGCCACGCAAATCGCGAACGCTCCCTCTCCCTAGGACGGGCCCCGAGACTGGTGATCTAGCTGATTGGTAGTCCCATAAGTAGAGGCAACTTGCCGTAGGCTTCACTCCCGCTCAAGCTGCTCAGGCTCGATTGTGCTCGATTGGTCAGGTATCTGGCACTGGCACAATTAATTAAGCACAGGAAGCCCTCAGATCTGAGCAGCTCACGCACACACCGAAATTTCTTTCATTTACCTCCTTTCTCGTTTCAACAACACAAGCTACTGGCAGCCCTGACTAGGGCATACATAACCTTTTGGCATGATTTTCCTACATGATCCATAGCCGCAAGCCTGATGTCTACGTAAACTGCCCCTGCTGCTGGCCGGCTCGGCGGGTGTCTAGGTCGGATCAGTAATTATCTAGTGGCTCACCTTAGCCTGACAAGCTGCGGAATATTCCCCATAGAGAACTTGCACCTGTCCTGCACCTGTCCTTCAAATCTGGTATCGTACGCAGTGTTATTCAGCCTGACCCTCTAAGCTCTAACTCCGAATCAAGACTCATCATCATCGCCATCGAACGCATCGTGGGCAGGATAGTATCAGCTGACAGCAAGATCTCATTCACAAATCGGCTCGGATTAACGTCGAGTTATCGGGGCATGAGCGCTGAGTTCCCGAGTTCTCCAACAACGCCATCATACACAAGCGTTCATCAGACCACGTCACCATTGATCTCTCAGAACCTGGCACCATTTTAGTATGGTGCCTATCTAGATCTACGATCTTACAAGAATGCCCGTATGTTTTCTTCGTTAGACAAGCCTAATCAGCTCAACCTCAACCATCGCCGGTGCAGGCGCACCAGACCACAAATTACACACAAGTAATGCAGTGTTTTCACGTCGCGATCGAGTTCATAATTAAAGATCAAAGAAGCTATGGGGGCCAATTGCAATTGCGACATGCATACTAATGAACAACGTAATCTCAGGAAACGGAACCATTATGGAGAAAGTGTCTAGACGATACATGGGTGCAATTCTATATAGTAAGGTTACATGTGACATGGAAGTGACCGAACAAGGCAGCTCACGACGATACACCTGTGAGAGTTGCCTTTGCGATGATGGGTTTGAGCTGTTCATCGGTTATGTCACTAGGCGTATGGGTGTTCCGCGAGATCTCGGAGCCGAGGCTCTGTGAAGGCCGATAATTGAGTCGTATGATAATAAGAGAACAGACAAGGGCGTACGACGATGTCACCGGTCTTGAGTACAGTGGTTCCCGTTATTTTGACATCGTTCACGTAGGTACCGAAGGGTGAGTCGAGGTCACGGATCAATGTCTATTGGGTGAGGCTCGTGATCGGAGGATGGAAAACAATAAGCAATGATGGACCAACCATTTGCCCATCCCACCATACTTGACAATGCGAGACGCTCAGAGACAGAGGCGATACAGTTAAGCCTCCGCGCTGTCGCGCAAACCAGCCATTCGTTGGGGCGGAAGACGCGCGGATCTCGCCCGAGGACAAATCGACCGCCGCTCCCAGTGTGACCTTGACATCTCGAGACAAAGAGATATATTTCGTCTGGAAGGGGAAGCTGCCAGAGACGGCCGAGAGGCTAAGCATCGGTGTGTTGCTCATGACGCTCATGATTGGTATATAGTAGGCGCTGCCTGAGGGTGTGGTATAGAGATGAGTGGGGTATATGTACCGCGATGGGTCCGAAACAAGAGGGTACTCGAAGAATAAGGGATTGGGGACTCTTGAGAAGGTCCCTTTTTATAAGACTGAAGAAGCGCATAGCTCGGCATACCGGGCAGGGACGGACATTCCTCTCGTTTAGTCTTGGGGTAGGCGTTAGATCAGCTCGACGGTACGAGTGGGCGTCGAAGCAGTCAATGGCGATCATGAAGCGACTCCATATAGAACAACACAAGGATGAATTTCAAGTCAGCGACCCACGTTCTCCGGGTAAAGGGGGATGATGAGCATGTCGAAGCCATGAGGCATCCAAACCTGGCCGAGAATTGGGGTACTTAATTGTGGGCGTTGTGGGTATCGACGAAGTTCGCCGCAGAGATTTTCCAACGATACGGCGCAAGGTCGCCGTGTCCCCTTCCATTCGGCAGACTCTCATCGATATGGACCACCAACAAGATACCCACATGCGTTATCAAGTCAGTCATACGATAAAAGCTGGACAGAAAAATTCTCAGGAATGTGGATGCAGGAAGTTGACTTCAGAGTTTCTATCGGCTAAGGTTTAGCTTAGCGATCTTCGCCTCGGCCATCGTGACCTACCCTGAATTCTCGGCCCGGGAATATGTCCACGTGATCAGATTGAGTCCAGCCTGTCGTCCGAGTCCGCTAGTCGTCCGTTACGCTGTCTGAATTCCTCACTTAGTACCCTCAAATCTCTTCCAATACCCTCAGGACTTCCACCATGAGGTTAGTGGTCTTTCTCGTCCATGTATCACACAAGATCTTTCCGTGCTGTAATTGACAGCATGTGGGTTGTATCATAGGTACAGCAGCACGAAGATACTCGGCATTCGCGCCAAATTCGCGCTGAAGACGCGTTCGGAGAAAAAGCCAAGATCTGCACCTCAACGGATATCCCAACGAGGTCGGCCGTGAGTGGGCTATGTTGAGGAGGAAGGATTCGGGTCCAGTGTGCGGAGCCGAGAGGAGGAGGCTGTTGTGATGACGGAACAGAGCTCGAACGAACGACGGTCAACGTAGAAGAAATCACGGCTGCGCTTTGCAGACCACCTAAACGCCCTGTTTCCGATCTTGAATTTCCTCACGATCTCGCCAGGCGTGTCTTGACACACGCAAGTCAGCCAGTACGCAGCTATGTATGGACATCATGCTACGTTCGGTTTCATCGGTGTGTCCGTTCCAGTCTAACCTTGCACACTGCCTTACACCTTGCGTTAGGCCGTTGGGTACTGGAATTCTACCTACTACTGATGCTCAGCTGAAGTCCAGGCTCCAGCATTGAGACCTCGTCACACGACATGGATAAGATAGTGGCACATGCACTGAATTCTTATATGCTAGGGTAGACCGTTGGCTCGAAATGGGAACTTGGACATATGGTGCGGTGGACGCAAACACTTTCTGCGTCACAACTCTGGCCAGACCTTGATCAGCAACAGCTATTACGCAGCGTCGGCTTGTTCAAGATACGGTCAATCATGGATGGAATATTTCCTATTTCGTGAGTTTACGACTGTTCAACACCGTTTCGATCTCCTTGTCACGCTCATTTTGTATTAACCACATCACATTACTTTCAGGGAGGTTCGGTGGTACATCTAGTGTTCCACACACGGATTCTACCACAGTTACTCGGCCGAGGTCTGCCGGACCCCTTCCGCAAAGATGTTTGGGCGGCCTGCCAGCGTATGGGTGGGGACGACGGGAAGCTTCATATCTCGGGAACACCAACAGCTCAGAAGACGACAAAAAACACGCATAATCGCTATATCTATCAGGATTGTGAGTCTTCCGTACTTCCCAGTAAGATCACCATTGAACTTTTTAACTCTCAGTTAGTTTTATTTGTTACCCATGATATCGAAATACCGATGTTACTAATCACCTTTGCAAGTGATCTCCCTACCCCCCGAGCATTATAATGCAGACCCCAAAGCAAGAGCAGCAAGAACCCCGCCGGCTGTCACGCCCGCTTATGGGTTAATCTATCTATCTATCTATCTATCTATGTCTTTATCCTGTTCTATTTCACATGCGCAGATCACAGAGCTAGATCGGATGCGTCACATCTCAACCTTTTTAGTCGATTAGACTAACTTGGGTCAGGCATCTATCTTATTCAGGATCAAGTCGCCGAAAGAACTTCTCATTTCTCACTCTTTTCGTCGACGTTCCTCCCCGATGGTTTTTCAACGTCAGTCTCACGTGATTTTTTTCTTGTCCTAAAATAAACACCCCTTTTATTCAGCCAAGTCTGAATCGATCATATCTTGTTATCTTATCTTGTTACGCCCAAGACTTGGTTCACTCCCAGGCCGAAGTCGACACGCGTTGAAATACCAAGCTTACCCATGACAGTGGCCTCCAATCGACTGTATATTCCGAGTCCACAGTGATCGAAGAGACATCGTCCGATTCACAGCCCAATATGCATATGCGAGCGTCCATTCTCGCACTAGCCCTGACCGTCTACTGGTCCAACGCATCTCCCCAAGGCACCGGACCAGATTATCAAGATGAAGCTGCGATCCCCTTCTCCCCTAGCGTTCCGATCAGAAAGGTGGTCTATCTTGCACAGGCTATCTCCTCCCACTCCTGGGAGTTCGGCACCGCCACGGAGGCGCTTCTGGAGCTCTACGATCCCGACCTATCTATCTTCAGCGACTCGCCGTTCGAGGTAGCAAATGATCTCAGTGGTGGGAAAGGCAGATGGGAGCAGCGTACTTCCACGTCGACCCTGCCTCGCGGGTTGGCGTATGCGGCGAGCAAGATTGTCATCGGGACTGGCCCGAATGCTCTGGCAGACGGAGACGGCGCGGTCGGCGACCCCGCGAGTCTTGGTGTTGGCGCCGTGCTTCTCGGAAAATGGCCTGGGTTTGAGAAGTACGCCGGGGCGGCGAAGGAGACAGTGGAATATGTCACGAAAGGCGCACCTAGGGCCCCAAACGGTGCAATTTCGCATCGTGTTAATATCGTTGAGCTGTGGTGAGTCCTTCGAAGCATTTGCCACCCGCGGATTGTCACTCATACCACCGTATTGGGCGCAGGGCGGACTTCGTATACATGGCCCCACCATTTTTGGCATACCATGCAGTAGACACGGCTGATATCACACTCCTGCGTGAATCTGTCAACCAGTGCCGCCTCTACCGTGATCTCCTCCAAGTGAACGCTTCTGGGACTGCGCCATTTGCAGGACTGTGGCGCCACATCCAAGGCCCGCAGCAGTCAGACCCTGGTCTGTGGTCGACCGGAAACGCGTGGGCTGCTGCAGGGATGGCGCGTGTCCTCGCTGCGGTGCTCAAAGCACCTTTCCTTCGATTCAGCGAGAACACGGAGTGGTGCGCCGATGCCGTCGATGATTTGACGGCGTGGATCAGAGAGATCGTGGACGGGGCGATGGGTGCTGACCAAGACGCGTACCAAGGCGGGTTAATAAAGAATTATTTTGATAACCCCGAAACGTTTGGAGAGACGTCGGGGAGCGCGCTGCTGGCTGCGACAGTGTACCGGATGGTTATCTTAAGTCCCTGGGTGTTTGGTCGTGGCGGGGCGCACGGGAGATACGTTCGGTGGGCCGATAGGATCAGAAGGACGCTTGGGGGCGACTTCTTCGATGAGATCAGTGGGACGACATTAGATCATGTCGACAGGGGAAACGGGACAGCGAGGCCCGCGGTCAATCCGCTTGGGTGGGGCGATGTGAAGCCTTGGATGACAGGCAGTCCTGAGGGTCAGAGTTTCGTCGTTCTTATGTATGCTGCGTGGAGAGATTGTGTGTTAGCGCGTAGGTGTGGAGAGATTGACTAGGTAGTTGCATAGCACAGTGGATATGCCGATGGAAAGAAAACAATGGAATGCTGAATGGCCGCGATGTCGGATGTTCATGCCCTTCAAGCATCTTTCCATCCTGCAATCCGACTTGTGTATCCCTGACTGCGATCCTGGGGTCCTTCATTTCTTCAATCTGTCTGGTCGCGACATCCAGAAAGTCTCGATTGGCATCCAACAGCGATGATCTCAGCTGCGAGGCCGTGGAAACTTGCACTGTCCTCACGTCTTGGATCCGATCGACGACGTCGACCACGAGCCAGACGGTGCCGGATCTATGTCCAGTTGCACTGTAGTTAATGTCGGGAGCCACTCAAGGGTGGGGACGGGTACCCTTCCAGGGAAGAAGGGTGTGTCTAGACATGCATGCCGCGCGCTCAAAGATCTCGTCTTCGATCTCTGGCATGAAGTTGAAAGAGAAGCCTGGCGAGTTCTGGGATGACCATACGAAATCAGACAAAAAAGGAGATAGACTGCATGGAATGGTCTGAACTGAGAATCAATTATACTTAGTTAGTCTCTAGGGGCGATCTATCTGGAAACGAGATAGGGGACTATGTGGCGCTGGTAAGAGGAGTACCTAGTGGTAAAGCTGACGTGTGAATTATGTGATGATAGATAGAGGTTACATTATTAAACGTTGATAAGTATGTAGTACAACAGCGAGCCGTCTTTGCGACGCATCCAAGATATTCTCCAACTTCTATGGCGTGTTCACCGCGTCACCCGATGTATCCCGGCTACTTTCAAGAACTATCATCACCTGT
>JABCKH010000247.1:0-24770 GCA_018851285.1 Lyophyllum semitale | reverse complement strand
ATAAGAATCTTGATGGAATCAGACAAACAACTGTGTGTGCAAGAGTTGAAGGGGTCTATCGTTCAGAAAACGGCTGTACATAACGATCACCCAAAAGTGGATGATGAAAAAGTGATGGGCTTTTGACCGAAAAGTTTTGTGGGGTGCAAATACGCTCTAATCACACCCCGACCTAACATTCAAATACTCCGACCGCTTCAGCCCAAATGCCATGCCCATGGAGCCGCTGACGCTTGCTCCTGTACAAAGTAGGCATGTTTTCAGAATGTTCTCTCATACATTTTATTGCTACAAGGTTACCTTGCACCACGCTGTACCCGCATAAGGCTGTATCCGTCGCCGTACCGTACCGTCAGCCGTGCTGGCATCTCCTCATACGGACGGTACACGGTGTGCCGTATTTTGACCGCCATCGCCGTAATACGGACGGTGTGCAGCCTGAAAGTCTATGGATCGAGGATCGTTTGGTCATACCTTGGTCATACCCCACCATCTTCTTGAGCATGGCAAACTCTTCTCTGCCGGTTGCCATACACAACGGATAGAATTTGGAGGTAGGATCTTGTAAGAGTAACGAGGGCCTATTTGCGAGCTCCAGAACCATCTGAGTTCGTACTCGTAGCTTGGGCGTCGGGACGCGACGAATGGACTGGCTACCTTCTGCTTCTCAGCACATGTTTGCCTTCTTTCAACTCGAGAACAATGGCTGGGCCAGGCTGGCCACTGACTTATACCAACCAGGATACCGAATTTAAAGCTCTAATTCACCCAAGCAAGCCGGAAGACCTAAATCATGGTGAGTGCTGCATGAGTAGGTACAATGTGGCTGGAAGCACTTGAATCTGCTGTCGGGCGCTCAGTGCGGTGCACGATGCCAAACGCCGACCAGGGGTACTTATCTTCATTAATTGCTAAAACGCCCCTAACATACGGTCTCGGGATCAGGCAGGGGTATCTATGTATAATATGTATCGTAGCTATCTATCCGTTTGCGCTCTCTCCCTCTCCCTTTCTCGCCGTCATGCCAAGGACAAAGTGGAAACTTATATATTTTCTGTGAAGTGAGCGTGACACCGCCAGCTTTGCGAATTCGCATGCAGCTCATTCTCGATGCCTAAGTTGATGACCATCCGGGGATGAATTTAAAAATAAATCGCCCATCACTGAATTTTGACGTTTTCCGCCACTGCCTTTCAGTTTCACTCCTCCTGTCACTGCACGAGATCAGCAGATCAACCTCTCACATGGAATCAGAATCCAGATTGCGCTCGCTTAGCGTATGGCCCCGCCGTTGCACAGAGGTTCCACACAACGACAAGCTCGATAGCGCACATCCTTGTACACCTCGTTCACAGCTTTCTCATCTACCTCCAACATGCGAGGTAAATCCTGCCTTTTAGAAAATGGTTGAGAGGTTCTTATCTAAGTACGTGTCAGTAGGCTGGGATCATTTACTCTTGGTGGCAGCAATCACGATTCAATGGAAAGTACACAGTACTGGTATGTCTGGCGTTTTCTACGTAATGGCAGCGCAAACGCTTACAAGGAATCCTCAAGCTGCACAGGCCACCACGTCGAATACAGATATACAGATCGAAAAGCGTCAGGATGCACTTACAAGCAGTTTTCGATCTGCATCGTGGATATGGACATCGGAGGCGGCCCCCCCCAACGCACCACCAGAGTCCCGTGCCTTTCGTCGAACGTACATCCCACCAACAGGGAAATCTGCTACCTTCGCAGACATCATCATGACCGTTGACGACCGATATTCGCTCTACGTCAATGGAAACTTGGCCGGGTCTTCCCCGGATATCGGCGGTGTATATGTCTGGAGGACCTCACAGAGGTACCATGTATCCCTCGGTTCAGGCTCCAATGTCTTCGCCGTCCTTGGGATTAACCTCCCCGGTGTTGGCACAGGGGGGGACAACCCTGCTGGCCTTCTCATTGCCATTCAAGTCACTCATTCGGACGGTTCTACGAACATACTCACTTCCGACAACAACTGGCGTGCGACCAAAATTATTCCTACGAACTTTGCGGCGCCGTCACTTGACGATTCCAGCTGGCAACCTGCGAATTCGCTCGGGAAGTATGGGGTGGCACCCTGGAACTCTGAGGTAACATTACCCACTGTCGTGAACACACCAAACCTACCCTCGCCCACATCCTCGCCTACGTCCTCACCCTTGTCCTCACCCACACCTTCCAACTCTCAAGGCGCTGGTTCGAAATCGAAACCAAGCATAGTGGGACCGATCGTAGGTGGCGTGATAGGTGGAATTGCGGTAATCAGCTTGCTAGCGCTCATGTTTCTATTCCGGAAACGACTATCCACACGCAGGTCGTCCCAGACGGGAATAACTTCTACAGAACTATGTATGTCCCTTCCCCAATATCGCTTGTTTGCATTGTCACTCATTGCGAACGTGCAGCACCTGGCTTGTCCTCAGTCCAACCTTTCATACTCATGTCGCCAGGGGAAGACCGGCCACAAAGTTTGAGCAGCGGAACCGGCCTGCACAAGCCAGCTTTATCTTCGGACTTGGGATCTAGTAGCATGTTAAACCATCAGCTGCTACCAGGTGTTGGCCAGGAGCGTTATCAAGACCATGGCACCGGGAGCGTTATCGGGTATGGGTCCGGTCCTTCCGTAAATACAGAAGTCTCAAGCAATCGTATGCAAAGACTGCAAGGCTTGATGTCTGAGCTCGACAGGGAGCTCATGGAAAGGGGGGAGGGTAGCCCATACGTATCGGAGCTAAGAGGAAGGATAGCAGAGTTGGCTAGAGAGGAACAGGGAAATAGGATTGCAGTCCCACCTCCGTATAAGTAACCAAGAGGTGTTTAACGAGGTGGACTGGCTGCCTAGCCGCAGCAGGGTTTCTGTTGACCGGTCACTTACATAGTATCACACTTGTTGGCTCTGTCTCAGCGCTGTCTCGAGCTCGTTGCGGAGCGCACTATCTTATCTTCTTCTCCTCGTAGCGGTGCATCTCTCTGGTAGCCTCTGGTCCTCTGGTACTGTACACGCTCTGGTGCAATCATTATGCTAACATATCCTCTACTATATTTTGGGCAACGATATTGAGAGGGCCCCAGCAACCGAACACGGACCTCCGCATGGCTTTCTCGTGGCTGAAGACGTACTATGAATGATGCACGCATCTGGCTGAAGTTCTACATATTTTTGGGGCCTGTCCGAGTCCACGCACAGCCTGTTGGTCCTTTCGTAAATTCCGGTCCATCGAGTCAGCTCGACCATTCCTAATGCCGAAGAACAACCCGTCGGGAAGGAATGGGTATGGAGCCAAGGCCTGTCAGTTTTTATTTCGACTGGGGACAGGAAAAAAATCAATAACGACTCCTTCTCGACGCTAGATCCGCCAGACGGAGAGCTCAGAAGAGCGCTTCACCAATATGCGAGAGAAAAGCTCACGGTCCAGGAACGACTCGACCGGCTGCGCGTCGAGCACAACTTGATAATCGGGTGAGTCAGTGGAAGATGTCGAAAGCCTTGAATTCCCTAATTGATTCCTCATGCGTTTCTTCTGGCAGAAAATCAAAACTGATGGTACTGAACAACAAGTTCGATGTCCCATCGGTCCGAAAACCACTTCCTGAACCCGCCGCCGTCCAGGCTATTTTAGACAAAGTTGCTGCAGATCCTGCTCAGAGAAATGGCGTGGGGACAATTAGGACACTTTTGAGAAATGACGGAATGCCTATCGCTCGGTTCGTCCCCTTCGAGTATTCAAATCTCTTGAAAGTCTTAATATCTCCTCACAGGGACTTTATTCGTCAGGTTCTTTCAGTCCATGCGCCTGATGGTCTTTCTGCACGATGCCCTGGCGCACGTGTAATTCCGCGCTCAAAGCTCGACGTCGTGGACACACTTCCTGCCCCGCAAAAACCAAAGGAGTGATGCACCACATAATCACGGGTATACGCCCATCCAGACTGGTGGATTGGAGCTTTATTAAATCAGGTATCCTGGTTGATTTAGTTAGCAGAATCTTCAAACGAAAGTAAATCTAGCGCTGGAAAGCACAAGGTAGCCAGTCCTCCCTTCATCGCATCCCGGTGCCTGAATATGGAGGTGGTGATGTCAAATTCTCCAGATCCTCTCTATTCGAGCTTCCTCTTAGCTCCCATACGTACAGGCTACCTTCTCTCCTTTCTTCGAGTCCTCTGTGGAACTCGGACATCAGGTCCTGTGGTGGTTCCGTGCGAGGTAAGACTTCTTGAGTCATACTTGCACTACCGGTGCCGCTGTACTGATTCTGGTAGTATCCCGGTGCGGAAGATTCGCGGATTAGCGAGCCTGTTCCCGCGTCGCCGTTTCTGGGGTGAGATAGACTTGACTCGTGCTGGCCCGTCGTGTCGCCGTAAGGTCCCGACCCATCCGTTGAGGGCGCGAGTTGATATGGGTGGATCAAAAGCTGCTCAGGAGCTATACGTTCGAAATAAGTAACAGTCCAACCAAGTGATATCAAGGGAGGGACATACTCAGTTCTGTCAAATCCAATTTTTCCGTCTGAGAAAACCTGCGTCTAGATAGTTGTTTCCGGCGTAGAAATATGAACGCCAGCAAGCCGATTACTGCAAGTCCACCTATCACGCCACCTACGATCGGTCCCACTGCGCTTTGTTTTGATTTGGAACCAGTGTCCTGAGGGATGGAAGGTGTGGTTGACGGCGAGGGTGGAGACGTAGATGCGGGTGAGGACGTAGATGAGGGTGGGGAGGGTAGGTTTGGTGTGATCACGGTAGTGGGTAATATTAAATCAGAGTTCCAGGGTGCCACGCCATACTGCCCGAGGGAATTCGCAGATTCCCAACTGGAATCGTCCAATGAGGGAGCCGCGAAGTTCGAAGGAATGACTCTGCTTGCGCGCCAGTAGTTGTCTGAATTAAGTATGGTCGTGGATCCGTCGGAATGAGTAACTTGAATGGCAATGAGAAGGCCAGCGGGGTTGTCCGCTCCAGTGTTCATATCGGGCAGATTAGTCCCTAGGACAGTGAAGACACTGGAGCCAGAGCCTAGCGATACATGGTACCGCCATGCAGATTTCCACACGTCCTGGTTCCCCGAGACAGACCCAGCCAAATTTCCATCGACATATAGTGAATATAGGTTGTCAACGGCTATCAGTATGTCTGCAGAGGTAGCAGATTTCCCCGCTGGTGGTGTGTACGTCCGGCGAAAGGCACGATCCTGTGATGGTGCGATGGGAGGGTTTGCCTCCGCTGTCCATATCCATGACGCGGATTGAAAACCACGCGTGAGTGCGTCATTAGCCTGGCGTTTTTCTATCAGCGAATCTGCAGCTATAAACTCGGACGCGGCTCTGGCTGATCCAGCTGGCGTTTCAATCTGAACGCTCCAGAAATAACGATTGTGTAATGAGAGTGGTGGGCCGGTGTATTCGATTAGTCGTGTGTTTGAAAAAACGATCCCGCTATCCCATACGTCGCTAGCGCCTGCGTGGTATTTTGAAACAAGGATTTGGTACGAGATTTGGATGACTCCAGGTTCCGAAGAGGGTAAGGTCCAAGAAAAATGGTGATTTAGGTCAATACCAGGGAGTGAATCCACTTGAAGACTCGATACAGTGACCTGTGTGGCTTAGGATAATATTTTGTGAGGCTATTCACTGTTAGCTATGTTGAAAAATTGGGCATACCAGCATGGAGCACTTCCCACTGATTCATACACACTGCCACGAAGAAGGATCCAATCCAATCCACTGTCGATACAGTGTTGATGAATTTCTCTCAACGACGTACTGAAATGGAGGACTTACCTCGCATCTTGGGGGAGGGGTAAATGGAAAGAAGAAACAGGAGGGGGATCTGTGGAAAGTTAACAAGTGACGAGTCGTGCCAAATTGCCAGTAACCACGCGCCGACCGAGTTTGAGCGCTCAAGCGCTCAGGGTCCAGGCAACCCTGACATGTTTACTGTAACTATTATGTATCGGATCCGTACTTAGCCTTTCAGTCCATGTTTTCGAGGCCTGGACGTTTTTAGAATGAGAGCAAAATGGACAACGATCATTAGAGATTCTGAGAAATTGAGAGTGCGGAAGTTCAGTTTGAGCTCCTGTGGCAGATCAATTCTAACTTACTGTATATGTAAAAGACATCGGATTATTTTATAAGCATCGTGATACTAGGACAGATATGCGTGGCAGCTCGTGGCAGTTTATGCCGTCCAAACTGCCCGTTTACGTTTTCGTGACCTGCCAACTGCAGTTCTGACGACTGGCTGCCAGCCTGCTGCTCGTGTTTGGTCGGCACTATCACTACCTACAGGCTACCACTTAGTCTGTCCGACTCTGGCACCGTTTGCGCACTCTGAATTTCGACTGGCTCCTCGCTTGTGTCTCATGAGTTACTTGACGTAACCTTGTGCTTCGTTTGGACTACTCATAGGATGACTAACGCGTCTGATACCACGTCCTCAGTGGCAATCGGATACCATCTCTGGTGTCCAACAAATTAGAATGATACAGGAAGAAGCGCTCATTATGATGATGGCTTCGCACGATGAAATCTACATAGAACCTTGAGTAGTATAACCCCCACGGATCTGCCCAATCCAAGTTGAACTTGTAAGTTCATCGTCTTGGTCTTCACTCATCCATCGTTCAACATTGGCATGTAGATGAACATGGGACCAACATTAGACCCAGAGGCCAATTCCAGCGCAGAGTCCTCTAGGCCCATTCGACCAACAATGGGTACTGTCCCGTGCAGCTCCGAGCAGGTGGGTGAGATGCGGTGGCATGTGTTCTTGCGATTATGAACTTCTACTGGACTATCGTGATAGCCCAGAGTCAATAAACCATGGCATTC
Organism: Lyophyllum semitale; assembly: GCA_018851285.1. Lineage (NCBI taxonomy): Eukaryota > Fungi > Basidiomycota > Agaricomycetes > Agaricales > Lyophyllaceae > Lyophyllum > Lyophyllum semitale. The sequence continues at coordinate 17,907 of JABCKH010000247.1, read as the reverse complement.
CGAAGATCCATATCACTACGCTGTTCCGAAGCCAGAAGAACCTTGGAAACATTGCCATACACTTGTTCAAAACCACGACAAGGGTATGCTTGATGCATGGAAAGACGAAGTAGACAAACTACTCATTTTTGTGAGTTTGCCGTGCTCTCAAGTACATAGCTTGCAGCGTCCAATTCTAATCTCTCTGCTGTAATACATAGGCGGGTCTGTTTTCCGCTGCAGTTACTGCATTTACAATTGAATCGTACAAATGGCTTCGAGAGGACCCCACTGAAGCATCAAGGCGTATACTTGAAGAGATTTTGCAAGAATTAAGACGACCTTCCCTCGGCAATGGGACCGGTTTGCAGGTTTCCAATCCCAATGTACCATTCGAGCTATCGTCAGATGTTGTACGAATTAACATCTTCTGGTTTTTGAGTCTCACACTTAGCCTGACAACCGTCCTCATTGGAATACTCTGCATGCAGTGGATCCGTGAATACCACCGCGATGCACATCTTCCACACAAGGATGCAATAGCGCTTCGTCAGATGCACTTTGAAGGCTTTTTGAAATGGAAAGTACCCACCATTTTGTCGTCACTCCCCCTACTTCTGCAATCCGCCGTAATTCTGTTTTTCGCTGGACTTCTGGAACTTCTATGGTCGCTCGATAAATTTGTGGCAACATATGTGACGGTGGCTGTTAGCCTGTCCGTCCTTTTTCTCGCCTTTACCACGGTCACTCCATTCTTCCAGTATATCGTCCTTAGCCAGAGACACTTTCACGCAGCACAGTGCGCATATAAATCACCTCAGTCATGGGCTTTCTTCCGCCTCGGACTCCGCACCCTGTGGCTCGTAGTGTGGATAATCAAGCCTAAATCATCGTACAATTCGACTTTGGATCTTGTCAAAGCGCTGCGATGTCTCCATTACCAGAACTGGATCGAATATGATATATGGCAGTGGCGGAAATTTCGTGGCGTAGACGACCTCGTCGATGGAATCACTTGGATCGACAAGATGTTCACACAAAGCCTCGATGCAGTATACTCGGTTTACCATTGTCTCCTAGATATGGATATTCCGAGTGCAGCACAGGTGGTCTCTAATCTCAACCCTACCGCGTCAGAGCGTCTTAATCTGGTGGTGGAGAATCACGCCTTCCAAGTAGAATCCCAAAAAAGAGACAATATAAATGCCTCATTCTTGGAGCTACACCGCCGCATTCACCCGACCCTTCGTACATCCTACTTGGAATCCATCATCCGCATACTAAATACACAAGATGTTCTTCCATTCATCGATTGGCCAGTCCGTAACCTTTTGGCGCTCCCACATGGTTTGTTCAGCATTAATCATTGTTTGTCGACTTCTGATCACCTTTGCGCAGATATCGTTGAGCAGTTTCTCATGTCTATCACCTCGATGATAGCCCGCGATCTCGTTACAGCCTCCAACGCCATAACCATTTGGGCCCTTCTACAGCGGGTTATAGAGCAAAGCGAGTGGGGTTCTGGCGATCTGGAATCCTACTCCGAATCAGTGATCATCATCATTGGACAATTCAACCAATGGGTAACACGATCCACACCAGGACTCACACAAAAAGATCGGGTATCAATTTGTGTCTACGGCATGGTCAAGGTATTCAAGCCTTCTTTTAGTTTCTATTCAGATGGAAAAGTGTATCCTGGCCATGAAACGGTGGAGTCCCTGGCTCTAACACTCAAAGGATACTTGGAAAAGGGGGTAGTGCCTGAAGCTCTGACACCATATGCTAAGCAACGCTGGGAGGAGTTGGTCGTTCGTTGTTGTTCTCGGGAGTGGTTTAAGAATGATACATTGGCAATCGAGGTTGAGGTCAAGGCAGATGAATGATACTAGAAGTGAGCTACCAGTTGATAGTGTTCACTAGATCTTGATACTCCGCTGCGAAATTGTTGTATTGCGGAAGACAGTGACTATGCGGTGATACGCCATGGAATTTGTGTTGTACATGCTTATGAGTTAAATTTCAGATTTGAGCAAGCGGCGTATAATAATACAATCTCGTAATATATTTATGCACGGCATGATACTTCATAACCCGATTAACCACAGAATTCGAAACCAGGGCAGCCAATGGCTGTGCCAAATTCTAAGGGAAATAGAGCACGCGAGTGAGGAGATGATGACGAGCGTCAGATAAGGGAAAAGGGTGCTTACTGCCTCCGTCAACGCCAATGACAGCGAGGAGCGCCTGGAATACACCGCCGAGACCTTCACCAGCGAGGAGACCGGCCTGGAGGAGAGAAGACGTGAGGGGGAGTAAGATGCGATGCGGAAGCGAGACCACGTACCGCAATAGCGAACATGTACATGTCAAAGGAGGCTGGACTTCTCTTGAGCCAAAAGTAGTTGAGGGTGGAGCCGAAGGCCATGGCAAGCGAGTAGTAGATCTGGGGTATGACAAAGGCGAGACCGACAGCGTTCCAGTTAGGAACATAGCCCCAGTACTTCTTGGGGATCCAGAGGTGCTGTGAATTCGTTCGACGTGAGCACGAGGCACTAATTGTACTCTAAGAGGGGCTGACAAACCTTCACAAGAACACTGATGACGCTGAAGATACCGAGGGCGATGGCGGTGTAACCCGACGACGGGGGGATAGCTAGTGAAATACCAGTATAAGTTGACATTCACTAGTGGTGGCGACATGGTGTAACTCACGGAGCGAATGAGAGGAAACGGCGACGGCGACTGCTGCCCAGGCGGCCACGGAGGGGGCACCATACGTGCACACGCCAGACGTTGGCGGGTGGCTGCAAAATAACGTCAGATGGTGTCCCGCCGCCATCACAAAGAAACGGTTCCACGTACAGGATGCAAGGCGAGGCCTTGGTGAACAGGATGAACAAGCCCGAGTTCAAGAAGACCGCAACGACGGATCCAGCAAGCTGTGCGATGAACTGGTTCCTGGGCTTCGCGCGGAGGAGGTACCCGGTCTTCAAATCACCTGTCATGTCGGCGGCCTGGGCGGCCGAGCCGGCAGCGATAACACCAGCGGTCAAGTTGAGTGTGCGGGCGGGGAGGTCAGTGAGATGCGACGCTTTGCCAATACCACCGAAGATGAGCTGGGAGGCTTTTGCGACGGTCGAGACAGGGTTGACATCGGTGTGACCGGAAGACTGGACGCCGATGAAGGAGAAGATGAAGTCGAGAACGAGGGCGAGGATAGCTTCGCCAACATTCATGTGGAACTGGGTCGCGAGGATGGCGCAGCACATAACAGTGCTGAGGAAGAGGCCGATAGTCCACCAGGAGGTAGGAATACGATCCTCGAGGGGTGTTTGGTCCTCGTCTTCAGGGTTAACCCCCTGGGGCGCAAACCATGAACGGGGGTTGAGTTTCCCCTTCTTGACAGCTGTGAGGTGTGGTGAGCAATGCAGGGGAAAACGGATCATCGTGGACCTACACCGCAAGAGGGGCGCAACGCTGATGACAACCTCAGCGAAGGAGTACAATAACATCATGAGAACACCGGGCCATAACAACCAGTAGCGAGGAGAGGGGTGGGTAACGTATCTCGTGGGGTCCTTGAACGACAGGGACTGGTATGAGACTAAAGGATATACATCGCTAGTCGAGATACCGAAAGCGAGGCCGTTCTTAACGATCGAAGGTGCGACTAAAGTTGGAAGATTAATGACAATTGGTAAAAAACCAATCCAAGAGCACCTACTGATTCCCCAAGCAAGGATAGAACCGCCGACTAGAAAGAAATCTTGATTCAGAAAGAGCTTCGCCAGTCCGGCGCATCATTATGACGTACAGAAACTCCAAGACGCGTTCAAGCCACTCAACATGCCTGCGCCATAGAACGCAGGTGTGACTGACGACATATGAGCTAAAACTCAGAAGATGGAAGATATAATCATACATTCAAGGAACCAGCCGTAATTTTCGAGCGAAATGATGCTGGTGAATCCCAATCGGTAGAGAGTCCAGCCGATATGCCAGTCGTAGATCTGCGAGTAGGGTGGATCATTACATGATGCGGAAGGCGGCAACGAAGAAACAAGACTTACGACGCCGGGGGCATAGCCGGTTATGACCTTGTATACGAAGGTGATGCAGAAGGTGTACAGAAGGGCAAGCGCCTTCTTCTTTGCAGCGATGGCGCCGGATTTACCGCTGTGCAGAGAGCGAATTGTGTATGCCTATAATGCAATACATGTCAACGGGGAGTAAAGATGATGCATATAACTTACGGTGGCAGCGGGCGTGGGGAAAGTAAGTTTTTGGTGCACGATGTAGTATTTGCGCAGGGGGATAACAAAGAACACGCCAAAGAAACCTGCACAGGTTGTAAGCGCAACCAGTTTGCCAAAGTCCTTTTGAGGGAGGTCTGACAGGAGGTCCAAGCGGTACATAGCAGGAATGGCGGTGACGAATAGGATGCCCAGTCCACCAGAGGCTAGAATGGAGAACAGGGTGAATATCATCACATCGTGGTACGAGTGTAGAAAAAGAACAAACCCGTTGCAGCACTTTATATATCGTGCCGGCCCATTGAGCGATGCGGCAGATATTAAGCAGAAAATAAAACTAACCTCTGGACAGTACAATTCTCTTTGGGACCGAAAGGCCCGCCGAGGAAACGACCCAGAAGTCCTGATTCGGGAACGATTCTGGAGATGGCTTTGAGGATGGCAAAACCGAAGATGGCACCGAATAGCTGGGGGCCGAAGGTGAAGCCGGTCTTGAGTCCAAGATAGATGTTCGAAGCACCGACTGCCGAATGGTCAGATCTTCAGAACCCAACAGATGTCACAAGGACGGACTCACCAACAGCACCTAGTGCACATCCAACAAACACCGCTCTATTTGCGACGGTCAGCGAAAGACACACGGAAATAGACGGAGAATTGACCTGAATGTGAGCTGGTGGGTTTCCTCCACATAGTCGGGGCTGACGGGAAATGGGCGCGTCCTTTGGAGATGAACGATGGTAATGAGACAGACGCAGGGTGTTGGAACAATAAACGCACACATCATGGTCGCTATAAACCTCTTCCTTCTCCAATGAATCCTCCGAATGGGTCTCCTTCTCGTTGGGATAGGGAAGAGAGGTGTCCTCACGGTGTCCGACGGGCAATGTGGTAATCTCTGCGGTGGCAGACATGTTTAATTTCACTTCCCGCTGGTACCGTTACTCGATACGGAGGCGGCCTTAGGTGGGGGTTGCGAGGAAGGCTGTACTAACGATCTCCTGCCCCTTTTCTATCGCGCGGCGTGGAAAAATCCGAAGACCCGGATGAACAGGGATGAACGAAGATGGAAGTATACTCTGCTTCTTGGCCATGATGCACCATGCGAGTAGGAACCACGTCAAACCCAAATGAGCCAGCGTTGACTTGTATCATGTATGGAACCTATCAGGTCTTGCGATCATGCCAAGGACGTCATTGTCAGAATTGGCGCCCCTCGAGCGATCGGAAGGCACAGATTATAGAGAGGTTTGTGATCCATGAGAATTCCGTGATCGTTGTGAGGCCCTACTGATTTGCTACTGATAGTTATCGTATGCACACGAGCAGGATACCATCATGGCATATCCCGAGTATTCGGACTCAACCATTATTTAGCATCGATGCTGTCATCTTCCGTCGCGCCAGCAGGGCGTCGACAACACACTCGCGCCGGCTGCGTTTCCGCGACAAAGTCGCACAACGTTCAGATGCCCTCGGTTAGTGAGCCATTACCCCGCGCGTGGAATTTAAGCTTCGAAGACCCAGACAAGTGGCGCCGCAATAAAGGTGCACGTAAGTATTGCTACCTGTGAACAAGGGCACGACATATGCACGCGGATCCATGGTTTCTCGGGGAGGCAGACTGAGAAGAGACCGATTGTGCCATGCCACGCGTACACTATCAGCAGCCAGCTGGGTCGCGCATGTTCTCGCGGGAGCAATAACAGCATTGCTCTACATCGTTGCTCAGCAAGCGCTGAATCGAATTCCTGATAGGCTCCGGTGGAAGCGCAAAAGAGCCATGGTCAATCGTCAGATCATCTCAATATCCTTGGCCACACTTTCTCCATCCCATCATCCTAAGGCAGCCTAAGGCTCCATAGGCCAGTCCGGTAATTTTCTGACTTACCGTCTGGATTCTGCCGTCCTGTAAACCCACTGTTGCGATTCTCCCTTTTGAGCGCTCTCCTACACGAGCGTACAAGCCGCGAGAAATCACCTCTAGCACTTTACGGTATGCATTATGGAACATTCACTTCATCAAACGGGCCACCTAGTGCTAGTACTATCTATGCCAAGCAGACTTCGTGTGCCTATCGAGATCAAAGAACAGGAAAGGATCTACAACGCCCATGTGGTATGCACTCTCATTTTCCCGTGTATGCTATGCTATGCTATGTCATGTCATCCAGTGCCTGGAAGTTGCTGCCATGCGCCGAATTCGAGCGAGCAGGTGATATCGCATTGTGCAGCCACTCTTGTCACTGTGTATACATACATACGTTACATTGAATTGACAGGATTCACGAGGGTCCTGTCTTGATCCGGAAAAAAAGGGAGTTCCTGTGTTTTTTCGGAGGATCTTTTTCACGATTACTTTGATACCTTTCCACAGCCTTTCATAGGGTTCTCAAAAATGCGAGGCCAGGATTGTCTTTGCATCGTCTCATACAAACTTTTTACGATCGGCTCGAACTGATGCACCACGGGGTCTTGGCATTCAAAACGACATAAATCTAGACTTGGGGAGTTCCAGTAAATCGTGTCCACGCCTTCCATAAACCTTGAAAGAAGGGCAACACTTGCTCGACGGCCGAAGGAATATATTCTTCCTTATCCATTTTCGTCGCATGCCAGCCTCCATATTCTTCAGGCATCCACGCAAGACGTTCTTCGGCATGTTTTTGAAACAAAACATCCGATGCTCTAGCGTAAGCCTTGACGCTATACTCCCCTTTAGCCAATCCCTGAGCACGAAGGGCGGCCCATGCCACCTCCTTCCCAAGAGAATGAACATGATTGTTCGGCTTCGCATCGAAAATAACGAAGTACTTGACGGGGAATTTTTTGAAGTGGAAAAACCATCCCGAACTTCCAGGACGATCCAGCGCGGTCAAATATCCAAGGCTGTCGGATTGTGTGCCATAAAGGACGTCGATAGCAGATCGTCCCGTTGACCATTCCCCCCGGCCTCTGGGTCGATTGTCGCTTTCAGCAGGTGGGGCTTCGAAGTTGCGATAACGTATCTGAGCAAAAGGTTCTAAGGATGCATCCCCAAATGCCTCGACTTTCCGACCTGGATCTGTATCCGAGCGAGTGACAACATAGAAAAGATCTGGCCGAGCTCGAAGTTCATTCAGAAATGCTGTAGTAGACTTGTCAGGCTCATTTCGGATGGCGCCGAACATATAAGCCCGGGATTCGAGTTCACCCCACAAAATACAACCTTGTTTCTTTGCGGGTTTGCGGGTGGGGAATGGGCCCGAATGACTCTGAGTTAACGGAGAGGGAGAAACCATGTCGGTGACGAGGACACCAGATAAGCTCAGGTGGTTTCTCAAGGCTCTGAGTCCTGCATCCAGTGTGGGATTACTGTCCCTGCAGAATGATGGTGCGGGCATCATCCCGAGTGCGCCGAATGAGAGCAAAGAATGCAGGTCGTCAAAATTATGGCAAAGTCGGACGAAACGATTTTCGATGTTTGCGGGAAGTTCCAAGGTGTTGACAAGGTGCTATAGATGGTGTCAGTACCGTGATGTCGGAGGGGGGAGGCATAACTCACCCACCAGACTTCATTGCTGGTGGTTCGCTGGTGTGGACGATTATAAATCCAACCACCAACCATGGGAAATCGATCCTCTATTTATTCACAAGGGTTAAATGTTAAACGTTGAGGGATGTCATCGAAAAACACTTACGAGGCTTGCCAACATTTGCCGCGTTTCCGGTCCCCGGTTTTCCTGAGTGGGTGGACATTACAAGAGCCTCGACGGTCGCATCTTTGAGCCACAGTAGTCCAATTCCTAATCTTTTATTCCAAAGTTCAAAGAATTTCATCCCATCCTCCAGCGAGAAGTCAGGATCCAGTATAAGATCTTTGAAAGATACTTTGTCGAGTGCTTTGAGGGATAAGACAGGATCGTGGAAGAGTATACGACGGGCGTATTGAAGCATTGTATTATATGCGATAGTTGACCTTCTATCCACATAAGGCGATTGGCTGTCGGAGGTTTCGATGTTCTGAGTCTCTGCGCGTACAAATCGCGATAATGCTTCTGGATCCAAGAGAAATTCGAAGACGTGCAAATATTTTGTCTTTTCACTGGAGAAGATGATTGTGAATTTCTGAAAAGTCCAATATTAAGAAGCATTGACGTACGCTCGTATCTCCATCTCAATAAGGTCATCGTCCTGGGTTCCTTCAGGCTCAGGCTCAGCTGACCCAGATCTTGCAGGGTTTGCACCGCTCTGAGACTTTGGCTCCTCAGTTGTCGAGATGTTGTCAAGTTCGTCGGAAGCGCTGGTCGGGAGAGCCGTTGTCTGGAATTCCTTGACCCATTCGTACCCAGGATGATTCACGATATGAAGATCAAAGGCCCGCGCTTGAACTGCATCGAGGACTTCTATTGCTTCAACCATCTGCCTAGCTAGGACTTTGAGGCGTATTTTATGGCCATCATCTGCTGAGAGTATGCCAATTTATTTTAACACCTCCCGCGTCCTGAATTATCTTCAAAACCCTACCTTTGGCGAAAAACCTCCGGTGATGAATCTCTCGACCAGTCTTCTCCACCCGGATAGCCTCGACATATCTTCTCATCCACCTTGCCTTCTTCAAAGCCATTTGTACGTCTTTGTAGCGCGCAATTATTGCCATAGTTGGGATATCCAATCTCCCACGAACCTCGTCTACGATTTTGGAAGCATCCTTGTATCGTTTCGTCATCGTACAATACTGCCCGTGGTGCACTTTACAGCGTCCGAGGGGGTATCCGTGAGTTGCAGGCAAGGTACATCTCGTTTCTTCGTCCTCTTCGAGAGTGTGGCACTGCTTCGGCACAGTTCCAGAGCTAGAGTTGAGTTTAGGCTTGGGATTTCCCTTCTTCTTACCCTTCGCGTTCGGCATGGATGGGTCAAAAGTTTGTGATAAGTATTCAAGCGCCCAAGTATGCGCGCCTTTAATGCGGCCATCTATATCAGTTGTATGGACTCTAGATAGCTTCCTTCCGAGTCACCCAGTTCTTTATGTAAGCTAAATCTGGTCTCGTGCACGTGACCGATACTCAGGACGCGTCTGGACGCGTCGACGGTCGCACAGACCATGCCCTGCAGTGTATTGTCGACCGGGGTGTAGTATAACATCTTTGAGCCAAATTTCTGATCTTTTATTCCGCCAAGACCTGAGGTGTCTCAACGCAGCCGAGTGTCGCAGCTGGTGGATGATGAACACTAGCCGACCAGCACCATTTGAGCACCATTCTCGAGTGCTTGGGAGATTTCAAAAGACGCAAGGTCAGCCCAAAACCATCCAAAGCCAACGACTTCGCTTACTTACCAGTGAAAAATCCGCTTGGGTTATGTTTTAGGTCCACCCAGTCGCGCTTCACCCCTCCGATTTCAAACGCTCTTCCTTTCCAATGGATTGCTGCAGGCATTCCAGAAGATCGGCCGTCGCTCGATGGTGTCAACGTCGTAGGCTTTCGGCCTTTAAAGAACCCTGACGTTGTGCTGGTCGCGTAGGATGCTGTTGAAGGTTCGCGCAGGATGAAGTGCGCTGTTCAACATATCGTTATCACTGAATGCGAATCGAGACATGGATGATATGTGAAGAGATGCTGTGATGGGGGTTGCTCACGAGCCATATAAAGCAGATTAATTTCCCCATTATACCTGACAATCATGCGCATGGGCTATGTCTTGCACTTGGCTTGCGTCCTAGCGTACATAGATGCCATGTTCAACATTTTCGGGACCGCCCAAGGGTCACCGGTCACCATCGTCTCTGGGGAAAACACACCACCCTCGATACAACCTCAATCATCAATTCTATCCAAGCCTCGCAGGCCAAATATTACCCAGTCGCTACATTGACGCCTAGATCGACGGCCGCATCTACGTTTTGCTGTCGCTATTGGAGTATCGAGGTCAGGATCACATGCACATCTCTATTCCAAATCCTACCTTCTGCTTCCGCCGCGTCTCTGAATAAATCATCACTAGCGTCAAGAATGCCGTGTCTTCAGTCGAGATCTCCCCAGAGAACGCGATGGTTGCCGGTATAGATGAACTAAATAGGCGCGATTTTCTAAGGGTGAAAACCGCGCTTGATGGGTGATGAGCGGAGGTAGACGTTGCCTGCCACGCGTATTCAATCACCATCGAGTCATAGGAAGTATAAATGAAAGGGTCTTACAATCCATTGCTTATGATGGTATCTCACAGTATAGGATTGACTGGACCACCGCCATTCTCGAGCACTGGAAGACGTCACGGTGTTAGGCGTAAGTATGTCGAATGGATTCCGGGTTTGCACATTACCTGCTGAACAAGCCACTACTCCGCTTAAGACTCGACCATTTCCGCTTGACCCCTCCGATCTCCAACTTTTTCTGCCGCCAGTGGATGGCGCCATGAACCCCGCGAAACGGGACATAGCTCGAGGGACTCAAGGTTGTCGTTTTTCTGCCCAGTATTCCAGACGAGGTGCTTGTTTTGTAGGAGACGGAGCGTCCATCGGAGCGAAGGGGGCTGTTAAGGATGTCCTTTTTGCGGAAGGTCAAACTGGACATGATGAGATTGAGATTGAGAATGAGAGTGCGGCCCAGGGGAGAGTCGTACTTGCGCTTATATATGGCATCTGGGCTGTGCCCGAGACGTCGTTCAATTAACATCAAAGTTGAAACACGAAACGTGCTCCGCAGTCATGCCAGTGCAATGCCCCACCTGACGGTGCGCAGAAGTGGCGTAAGGCGTTTGGTCATGTCTGCGGTGCACAGTGTCGCTACCGATTCCATCAAATGTGATTGTCCAGTGCAGTACATGTACGTCTGTCGGTCCAATCTCTCCGGCAGCATATTCAGGAATGGAATCTCAGGATGCAACGAGGCTCAGCGTGGCGGTAGATTGATGGGTTGAGCGCAAGATACAAGAGAAAGTCGTCGAAGGTCACTCTGAGAACATGGCTACATTATGGTCGCAAGGCGAGGGTGCAGAGGACACCCGAGTATGCAAAAAACATCTGCGGTTGATGCAAGGAAGGGCCCATTCAAGCGGTGACCGCAGCCGAGAGCGCCGCCATACGCATACGTTGTCGCCTCTGCTCGTACGTTAGCACAACCCTCTAATCTCGACATTGAAAACTTACTCGATTCTGTACCCGTGTCCTCTCAGAGTGGATCAACGCCAGGAGCAGGAAAACCCTGTCTTCCACAGTGGCAATCGAAGAGAACTCGATGGTCGCTGGCTCAGAGACACCGAAGATGTGTGATTTGCGGACGGTGAATGTGGCGAGGATCGAGCCAGATGACGAGGCCTATCAGGGAATTCATGGGGATCCGTTTGACGTAGGTAAATTGGACATGCAGCTTACCGTCCATTGTCCGCTGTGGAATTGCAGCGCGTATTCTCGACCCGACCAGGATCATACCGCCTCTCTTGGTATCCGATGAATGTCATAATTCGGACAAAAGTACAACCATAGCTCACCTGCTGCCGCTGAAGCATCCACCCGGTTTGCGTCTCTGTATCTCCGACACCTCCTTCATAACGCCTCCAATCTCAAGCGTACTACTCTTCCCCCAGGTGATCGTTCCACTCAGGACCTCCTGTGTTGAGTAAGTAGACGAAGTTAGAAGCGATGTGACCTTGTTCGCGCCGAACAAGCCGGACTTCAATGTGCTGGTGGTGTAGGAGACTGGTTTTTCGCCTTGTGCGGGGACGAGAGTGCTGTTCAAAAGGGTGTTGCTCGCAAAGGTGTAGCTAGACATGGGTGCAGAACTGGGGAGCATTGAATTCCAGACGGCGAGGTATTTGTATGTTGTAGTACATTCTTGCACAGCGCCTGTCGACCTGGAAGTAGTGTTGCCAATACTCAACTAAGTAGCTGATAAGCATCGCGATATAACGGAAGTTGGAACGGAAGACACAAGCAGACGGTGCAGGCGATGCCTCTCACCTGAGGCAAAGTAGGTAGGAGAATTGCTCATAGCTAATCAAATAACAATTAAATTATGTATGTGCTTGTGAAATACCTTAATCTTTGACTATTTCACAGGCGCATACATAATTAATTGGTATTTAACTAGCTATGAGAAATTCCCCTACTGTCACCTGCCTCAGGTGTTAATTGGAGGCATGCGCCGGAAGATCGGCTTTCCGGTCTCGACTAACATGGTCATTCGATTGAATCACAGACAAACCAGTATCATACGGCTACTTGTACTTGCGGTCCTTCCAGTGCTTTCCTCCTAAATATGAAAGGTTTAAGAAATATAGGAAGACGTGACAGCCTAGGTCAATCGGTTGAACGCAGGCCAGTCATTGGACCAGTTCCCCTGCACAACATCCTCGAATCCACAAAGGACCTCCTCGTCTGGTTGTTCCGGAGGGGCGACATACGGCGCTTGGTGAACGTCTCCTCTCTTGTCCAGCCACTTCACAAGAGCTATAGTCAACTTCCATTGGTCTTTGTCGACGTTTTCCTCCGCGTCCGCGAATGTCGATCGCGCAAAGGTGGTCTTCACCTCTTTGCACTGGGTGTAATAGGCAGTTCGACACCTAGCCAGGGTTCCGCGGTATGTTGTGCTGTTCGCTAAGGTCACAAAGACCAGGACCCACAGGAAGGATTCGAGATCATGACGATAGAACCGTTTGATCTTTCCCTCGTAATACTGTGGAGTCAGTAGATCAAGCGCCGTGAAGGGCTCCCCGTCCGCTCTCCACTAATGGCATGATCTCCTCTTAGAATCGCTAGGTCGAAGTCGTTAAGGATGCCGTTCTCCGTTTCATCGTCGACCATCAAATTTCTAAGGCTGATATCGCCGTGCTCAATGCCATTGAGCCATAGAATTCGGTGGCCTTAGAAAGTAAAGGCCATGTAAGGCAATTGCAAAGGGGTAAAACCATGACGGGAACTTACACTGATACCACTCGACCCAAAGACGCATAAAAATGGCTGGCACTCGCCATTTCTCGTCGTCATTCGCACTCAGGAAGCGGAAGACCAAGACACGGAACACACGCGGTTGGATATGGAAACTGCCCTGGCGAGGGGAGATCCCCAGCTCACGTCTGATGTTCGCTGTAGAATAACCTAAATCTTCGTGCGCAAATAGGGTTGGGAGATGCGCGCACGTTCGAACAGAGTTGTTGTCCACTTCGAGGGCCTTCTGTAAGATTTCGGCTTCATTACGACGTGTTTCCTTCGGCCAGCTGAACTTGACTGCGAGCTTGGTTGTGTTCCTGTTCTCGTCGACCGTGATGCCGGGCACTACACGTGTACCGCGCCCAAGCAGACTGAAATGGCTAGAGAACGGCATCGTTGGTACGGTGCTGAAAGTCTTGCCCCCCAGGTTGATGTCTATAACTTTAGGATTGCCTTCCTTGGGTTCATAGAGTCTCTGGATGATGCCCCAGTCCTCATGATTGAATCGCTGGAAAGCAGCGAGAAGGACAACGAAATACGGCAAGTCGGCAATGAAATCAATTCCAGTTGACTGGATGGCTCCTTGTCGATCGAACCACCATATCCAGGCGATTTCATCTGGCGGCATGATGAACATCGATAATAGGACGTATATGCGACACGAATACGTACCGACAATTAAGATAGTAATCGCATGAGTGGCGTAGATGCTGCGGCACAGCATCTCCGCTGCATACATCGCGTTCTGAAGGAGAGGGGGCTTATCCTGGATATTTTCCTCATCATCAACAGTCTTTACTGCGCGAGTTGAGGAACCTGGAGAAGATTTTGGAGGCTTTGTGGGGTTCCCACCAGCAGTCCTATTCGCGAGCCTCAACGCCCTAGGTTCTGGTCCTGGAGACAGTGTTAAACGCCACCGAACAAAAATATTCTAATACGAACGAGATCACTGACCAGGTGCCTTCTTCTCATGTTTAAAGAGTATATCGAATGCATCCCGTTGTTCAGGAACACGAGGTTGCTTGGTTGGTGCTGGCTTCTTTGACTGTACAGGGCGAATGTCCCCTTTAAGGTCGAGGGTGTCCACATTCTGAACGGCTGGTATGACGTGCTTAAGACTCGTGCTGTATTTCCCAGTCGGCGCTTTCAAAACTTTGTCGGTGAGCTTGAACTCCAATACAGAGAAGAAATGTTCCCAATTAAACCCAATCTTGGGGGGTTGGCCAGCCCCCGTAGCGACATCATGCCAGGAATAATCCTGACAACTATCGTCGAGGCGACTTTTCGCATGTCGCAGTGGGACAGCGCCGACATCTGGTTTGCGCTCGTTCTTCAAATCACTGGGGGTACTCGTGTGGAAGATAATTTGAATTTCATCGGGTGTTCTGAGGCCTAGAGACTGCAAGGTGCCCGACGCTTTGTCGTCGGTCTGCAGCGTATCGAGTTTTTCGAGGATGAGGTTAAACCATGACACAAATCTTGGATAGCGTTCTGGTCCTTTATTAGCGTGCTCGCAACTGGACTGATACTTTAGTGTGGATAATATTTCGAGCCATTCTGAACCATGGAACTTACTACTTTGCTGCCGTCATGTAGACTTCTTGATCGTTGCAAATCGGCAGAACGGCTGTGAGACATTTCTCCAAAAGTTCCTTGGTATCGATGTCGTCTTTCCCGTTCTCGAGACAACGCTTGAGAAAGATCTCCAAAATAACCTTGATGTCACACCGATCGTGGTCCTTGATGTCCTTGCGGATCCAGGGCATCACAGTACGGACCCTACGCGAGAGGTGTGAGGGTGGAAAGCATAGAAAGAGAATCCAGCAAACCTGTCCTTTATATTAATCGATCAAATAATACCGCAGCAGTTTGTCTGACTTACGTTCTCACGTCAAAGTGAAAGCCTTCCGGGAGAGGTTTTGAGCCATCCATCATGATATCTCCCCAGCACGCATCTCCACGAGAAAGGCATCGGCCAGGACCAACACAAACTTTTGGGCATCTCGCCACATAGAGTCTACCATGTCTTGAACCGAGAATGTGTTTACACGACAGGTGTCCACCATTTCAGGGGATCCGGATGACCGCCTGGAAGAATTTGAAAAATCACAAAGTTGGTACGAATACAATATAACGATGTTCTATCGTTGGCTATAACAAACCAAGGCAACAGTACGGGATTTCAGCGATGGTAGCAACCGACGAAATTGGTAAATACGCACGAGCGGTTACGGGAACGTGTTTAATTAGTTGTGGAAGCGATGATGATGGCGAACCGTGCGCCAATTGGTTGGGGGTTCGCCATACAGTAAGTATTTCAAATTGTTAATGGGGTGAGGATAGGACACGCGGCAGGCACAAGGCGAGCGCCCAGCATGAACACAGATGCTTCATACGCAGATCCGTAGTTCCCTGAAGCCTTTCGGCAGAAATTCTGACGGTAGGGCCGGAACACAAGGACCTTGCAAAGATGTTCTGGACTGCCAATTGGAAACGTAGATTGCACCACAGAAAAGCAACAAAAAAAGACGAAAGAACCCAGTCTGCCCTTAGCCCGCACTCACGTCCCGGCCATGCCAACGATGCCGACCTCTCCGCGGATCTTCGCGATCTGGCTCGCAGTGAGTGAGCCTTTGCTTGCACGGAAGAAATCCTCAAACGCGGTCAGCGCGTCGGACTCGGTCGTGAACTCCGATCTGAACAAGGTATGTCAATTTGGGTTTAATTTTTGGTGGTAGGCGGAAATTATGGGCATGCATGGAGTAGAACGATCAGAACAAAACCACATACTTCAAAAACGCATATAGCCGCTGCCAAAACTCGGGCTGCGCAACAGTCGCGCCATACGCTGACAGCGCCTCGGTCTGCACGGGCCCCGGAGCGCTGTCTAGCGTGAGCAAGATATCCTTCTCCACCGTGGCGCCGGGCAGTTCGCTCGACGGCGACGGCGACAGCACGACAGAGGGTATACGCTGGTGGCCACGTCTGCCAGGCGCGTCGGGTGACGCAAGGGACATCGTGGGCTTGGTCATGGGCGGTGGTGAGACTGAAGTTGATGTTGTGGGTGCAGCGGGGTCCCAGGCGAAGCCGGGCTTGAGGACGAGGTTGATAGTGTCGCGATCTGCGACGTTGTATTCCTTAAGGAGTTTTGCGTCTGCGAGGGCCTTGCCTTTTAGGAGGAGGCGCTGGGCGTCTGCGGGGGGCGCGGAGGGCTGTGCGGCGAGTTGGGCTTTGATGGCGGCGATGGAGTCTGTGGGCTGGACGACGAGGGTGAATGAAGCAGGTGGTTTGAGGGATTTAAATGTGACGGAGACGGAGGCTGTGCGTGCGTGGTCGGTTAGACGTTCGATCAGATAGGGTTTGAAAACGTACAAGAAGAGGAGGCTGTGGGAGCCGATGAACTACGCGCAGGTGGTGCTGGCACCGGGATCTACGACGAAGTATTGAGAATCGCGTAGACATGGGTGGTGATCAGCAGCTAACCGGGAGCACCGCGACTCTCTTGAGCGAATTTTGTGGCGGCTGCTGGTAATCGTTCGAGTATGCTACGGCCTGCGACGACAACGTGTTCAGGAACGTCTTCACGAATGCATGTTCTGCTGGATTGGCCATTTGAGATCGATTGGCACGACGAGCAAGCGTGTGACGGTGACAATCAAAATCAAAGCAGCGTTACCGTTTTACGAGGTCCTAATCCTATGTTGATGATGGCTGCTATTACTCCGGCTATCTTAGATGTCTAGGGAGCGATCCTTATGCCGTTTCCGAAGCCCCTAACACTCACATTGTCGGACCGCCAGTACTCACACTACAGCCATGTCGCAGTAAGTACCC
Organism: Lyophyllum semitale; assembly: GCA_018851285.1. Lineage (NCBI taxonomy): Eukaryota > Fungi > Basidiomycota > Agaricomycetes > Agaricales > Lyophyllaceae > Lyophyllum > Lyophyllum semitale. The sequence continues at coordinate 933 of JABCKH010000247.1, read as the reverse complement.
TGACCTTCATTCGCCACGAGCATACTAATATGTTTCTAGTAACACTATTGTCATTCGCCAGGTCAAGGACCCAAGAGCTTATCCACTCAATATCCTCGCAACTTGGGGAATGGCTCTCGAAGCGGACGGCTCATGGGATACATCCCATCTAGGTGTGGCAAAGCCGGGTGAAATATTTCTGGTGCGTCAACTCATTCTGTCTGCTCTCCCATTTTCATTTATTAGATGCTCAGGCCCATAGAGACGAAATGAACGGCGACAACGGCTATAATCGATACCTCGTCCTTCCTCGCCTCCATGCCGTAATACCTGCGATCCAAATGCAACCTTTTATCCGCTATATCGATGGAATTCCAACAATCGTAGTAACGAGTAAGGTGCACTCCGCTGTTGTCAATAACTGCTCAATTATTCTCGGCACAGATATGTCAGACTACAGCGAGATGCTGCTACAGTGGGTCTGCGACAGAATTCCCCGCCTTTAGAGAAGACGTGAGCCTGAGAGTACCCTTTCATTAAACGAATCGACCAACTCTCGTAGGCTCCTTATTCGCCAGGTCCGAGATTATGCAGCGCCCGTCGTAGAAGTCCTGAGAACCTGGGAAATAACCCTCGAGGATGACTACACATTGGACACGTTCAAGCTCAATTCCATGCAGCCAGGCTCTATCAAACCCGGTGAAGTATACTGGGTGTGTTGCCTACCTCGAAGTGTTCCATCTCATTCCTTAATTGAATCCACACAGGCATTGCACAAAGTGGATGAACCAGGTGGATTCCCCTGCCATCTGAACACATCCATCTCCTCTGAGAAGACTATCCCTGTGCCTACTGGTGTGCTCCGCCGCATCGTCCAAACGCGTCCACTTCTGAGTCCGATTTGCAGGTTTGGTGGATAGTGTTGTTGAGTTCGGATGCGCATTGCTCACCCAA
>JABCKH010000246.1:0-24839 GCA_018851285.1 Lyophyllum semitale | reverse complement strand
GAGCGGAGAGAGAAATTGCACCGTGACCTTTCTGTGACGACGATTTGCATATAGTGAACTTTTGGGACTTTGACCTCGGTCATAGACCGACACCCTCCACACTCCACTGACACCGTTCTGGATTTTATATGCTACTAAGAACATGTTTTTTAACAAGTGTACAAAGTTTGAACGAGGTAGGATGCGTAGCAACAGCTGTAGAAAATGAAAGGTCCGAAATTTGCATTTCCCGGCACCCGACAGTAAGTCAATCGACGAGAGTAAGGGTCACAACAGACTATGCTCACTGGCAGATCCCAAGCCGCCTAAGTAGCAGTGGTGGGTTCCACTCATCATAGCCAGAGACCCAGATTTCAACCTCGTGCCAGACTCCGAAGTTTGTGAGTGTGCCACTCTGGCCTGTCGCTCTTGCTGATATGCACCGATATGCACTCTCTGACATTCAGATCGAGTCTATGCTGCAGAAGTCTTTGCCTAACGAACTGTGGGGAGAAGTCTTGGGGCACTTACGGAAAGATGTGCTTCCAGAGATGACTCTTACATGTCAAGAGTTCCGCAAGCTAGCCCTACCGCGACTCTTCCACACCTTCAAATTCCACCCGTACATCATCATAGACACGTTTGGGAGTCGTGATATGCGGACGCGATACCAGCCCACCGATCAGGCGATTGAAGACGCGATGGAGAGATTACAGTTTTACGGGTCGCAGGCTATCTCCCGACATGTGCATAAATGCGATATCACCCCTTGGTTGCATGCCGTGGACCTTTGCCAGGGCCAATCGTCTCTTCCCAAGATGCCAAATCCCTACGTCCTTCTCGACCCATTTTTCAGACTACTTCTCCAGTTTCGCAACTTGCAACGACTTGACTGTCACGAAGTGGATTTCAACTCCCTAGCGCTGGCTCAACTTTCTTCATTGCCAGACATACAGGAATTGAATATCAGCTCCTGCAACGTGTTTGCCGACACCCTATCTCTTCCCACCGTCCATGCGCGCGCCTTCGAATTTAGTTCGATGGGAAGTCCTGAAGTCTTATCCCACTCTGGAGCCAAATGGCTGGGTATTCTAGATGCACATCATCTTGAACGTCTCAAGATATGGCCAGAGCGTGCTACGGCCGCATTCTTTGGTGACGCTGCGTCGCTGCCGTCATTCTCCTTCGTCCAGAGCTTAACAGTCGCTCTACCTCTGAGTCTTACGCCTAATCTGCCCATCATCCTGAACCATCTTCCATCCCTTCGCCGACTAGTGATGTCTCAGTTCATCAAGCAAGACAGCGATCACCAGATTGTTGCGCGTCAGCTTCGAGATCCGGCCCCGCTTCCGTTGGTACATTACGACGGTCCATACGAGCTCCTTCTCGCTGGTATCATATTAACTGGAGAACTGTTTTCCCTCACGTTGGATGGTCTCGGACTACAAGGATGTGATCCCGAGGTTCTAGCAGATTTTCTGCTGTCCCACAAGCGCAGCTTCGAGAATCTCGCATTTTTCAAAGTCAAGCTCTCTCGCCTAGACACTCCATTATTTTCAACGCTCGTCTCTGTGCTTCCCCCATTGAAGGCCATTGAAATTGAAGCTGCTGGCGATGATGGCATATTTGTGACGCCAATTGTACGCTTTCAAATCTGATACGAATCATGCGACCCCCTTCCTGATTTCTGGTTCGTTCAGGGATTTCTGGACGACCTGCCACTGGACGCGCTACCTGTTGATCTGGAGCACCTTATGATGGACTGGGCCGCTCATGACGACCGTGAAGGAGCCACGGCGCAATGTGTGCGATTCAAGGAGAGGTTGTTAGTCCAAAAACCGTCTTTGAGATCCTTGTGGCTTTCCGATTGGAACCAGCTAGCGTGGGCTTGGAAGCGAGATGCGTCAGGGCAGGAGGCCGTGAAGCTGTATCCCGGTTAGTTGCAACTTTTCCTCCCCCCCTTCGCTTTAAGTCGGCTTACGCCGTTGTCTAGTTGACTTGTACTCGTTACGGATGGATGCGATGGTTGCGCGATACGAGTTTTCCCCCGTGAAGTCTTGTACACGATTGTAAATCCTTGATTCAAGGCACTCCGCCAGTTAGACTTTGTGTCGCGTCTTGTTGCGGCAACCTACCTCTAGCAGGGTTTCCCGGCGTAGGTATGCTCTCTCGAGAAATGCCAGAGGTCTAGGAGCCAGGAAGGCCCCATTCCACGGTAGAGGTTCTGAAGTCTCAATACAACGTACTAGTAAGGCTCAAGAGACTTGAGTATTCTCATGAAGCGACGTTGCTCATTTCTTCTCTTCAATATCATCTCGGGCCAATCCTCATTCTGGCCGAAGGAATTTGCTTCTGCTCGAAAAGTGTCTGTTTTCTCCAATGAGTGTTTTACCGTTCCAACAGTATCTCGACAAAAAACCGGCGCCTCCAAACTAGTACTCCTCTTGAGCTCAATCCCTGTCCTCGTCAACCTCAACTTCTTGGTTGTTAACGATCCATTAAGAGCCCTTTGTTAATGAACGGGTAAGTAGCTTGTTGATGACCCTCAGGTTAACAATTCGTTGTTAGAAATTATCAGGTTGTTTGCTGTACCTATCCTGGGTCTCTCGATTTATACAGCTCGTGATAAAATTTGTCGTGAAATATGAATTATACATCACGCGGCCCTAGTAGAGCACAGGGATCTGGTAACCCACATAAATCTCTAGCAGTGTATTGGCATGAACTGCATGTATTCATTTGGAGTGAACTGAATCATAGCCTAGCCCATGTTGCATGAAAGGAGGTAAAAAGAAAAGGCAAATCCTCTTCTACTTGACCTTAATAGCCCACCGCGAGGGTCGAACTCGCAGCCTTCAGATGTTACGTGACGACCTTAAACGACATAAGAGTCTAACGCTCTATCCGATTGAGCTAGGGGTTTGACACGGACGGCGACAATGGAAGCGCCATAAGTCCAGGAAGCGAAGGCGCGCACAGGAAGGCGCAATCGGGCAGCAGGATGCGCGGGTTTGTGAGTAACTTACTGACGAGAGCAGATTCAAATTGGTCAAGGATTGTCTGTGGGGCAGGGGTTACGGTCAGCGAAACTGTGCGACATGAAATTCGGGAGAAGGAGGATATGGAGAGATGTAAAATGAATGGAAGTAAGACTTACAAGCTGTAACATGGCTTTCGGTGCAGGCCGCACGTGTACCGCTCAATGTTCCTGGACCGCCCGACAGTTCAAGGCGATGGGGTAATCTGCTCGCTCCGAACCCACCCGCCGGGCTAGTTTTGCTTCTCAAGTAACAGTGAGTATTTGAAAAGCGGCGCGACAGGTGAAACACAGGTCTGAGAGCCCTGTGAGCCTACCAGCTGTACTGTGTCAAGGCCCGGGTCTGTCGAGGTTGGCATACAACTGGAATCAGTCCGAACTCCGCTTCAAATCACCGACTGCCAATGCCATCCATGGGCGCATAAAAGTCCTGGAAAAGACGTCAAGAAAAATGTCAGCTCAACACCGAACGCCTTTGGGAATGTTGTGTTGCGTTATGGATAGTGTAGTGGTTTAAAGTACTCATTCCATTTCAACTTGGAGGCAATTACAAGGACGGCTTAGTCAGCTTACCGGGCGAATTCAGTTCTCTCATCCGTCATCCTCCCCAACCCTCTTGTATCTTACAGCTGTCCATTATACTCACCTCATACAATGTTCCGACCAGCCCTGCGCTCCTCCGTAAGCCCGCCTTTTTATCCCCACACCTACGTCCACGCCGCGCTAACCATTCCAAAAACCCCACACAGCTCTCTCTCATCCGCTCAGCAGCGCCCTTCGCCCACCGTCACCTCTCCACCGAAGCGCGGTCCGCGATCCAAAAAGCTGTCACCGCGACCCCCGTCGTGCTCTTCATGAAGGGCACCCCGCAGCTTCCCGAGTGTGGCTTCTCGCGTGCGGTCGTACAGGTGCTCGACCTCCACGGCGTCCCGCCAGAGAAGATGCAGACGTATAATGTGTTGGCGGACGCGGAGCTAAGGACCGGGATTAAGGAGTTCTCGTGCGTCTTTCTTTTTATGTTATGCGTTTCCGGCGGGTTGGCTCATGTGGGTTGTGTGGTAGGGAGTGGCCGACGATTCCGCAGGTGTACGTGAACGGCGAGTTTGTGGGCGGGTGTGATATTGTTCTTGGAAGTGAGTGGTGATTCTATTGCCTAATATACAGCCCTGTTCTAGGGTCGTAATAATCTACTTTTAAACCGATACTGATATCCCTCTTCCTTCTCCCTCACCGTCCCTTGTTCTTCTAGTGCACCAATCTGGCGAGCTCGAGACGCTACTCGTGAAGCACAAGGTCATTCCTGAGGAGCTCCCCCTCCCCGAGCCGCAAGAACAGTCGTCGTGATGACTGTGCACAACATTAGATTGAGATGGACTGTGCCCGGTTCCACACCCCCTCCTCACTCCTCCTATCGACCCGCCATTAATTGGATTAAAATAATTACCTGATGCGACGGAAGATAACAGAGAGGACGTTAGTACACTTCCGTAGCGCCTAGTATGACCATGACACGCACTATCGTATATTATAACCAGGCAAACACGATCATATCTGCGAATAGCTATGCCATGCCTGGTGGCTCGTCTTCCGCGTACTCGACGACCCCACCAGCACCAAGGGAGCCCCGGCGGATGCTCTCGCCCCGCTCGCGCAGGATAGCCTCGACAGTAGGTAGCTTCCCCCCTTTCGTGTTGTCCTTGAACCACCCGAGATGATCTGCGATGAGGTGTCTATACAAGTACGAGTGTCAACAGAAAAGGTCAACAAAGGACCAATGAAAACCAGAATGACATACCGGTTCTTACACCCCGGGCACTCAACGAGCACCACCCCGCGCTCGTACGCGCGCTTCGTAAACTGGTGCGTCGAGCGCGTGCTGCACCCCGGCGCGGTGCATGTGAACGTTATCGACAGCCGCGGCTCGAGCTGCTCCGGCAGCGGCTGTGCGGTCGTCGTCGCCGCCAGTGTCGCTGCCGTTGTCGGTTCGGTTTTTGGGGATTGAGGCGTTTTTGGGATGGGTGGTGAAGAGGAGCTGGAGGGGGGTGCTGATGAGGATGAGGATGAGGATGAGGATGAGGAAGGCGGAGGTGCTGTTGAGTAGGCATGGGGGAGTGAGTTGGGGAGCACGCCGAGGCGGAGACGCAGCTGGACGGCGACGGTTGGGGGGAGGGAGGCGTGCGCGGTGATGAGGCTGCGCAGTGCTGGGGGAAGCCCAGTGTTACGGAATAGACGGGAGGGGAGCATGGTAGGTACGAGGAGGTGGGGGTCGAGAAATTTCGAGGCGTGTGACGTATTATTGGATAGTGTTTGTTTCGATAGGCTTTGGTCTCCGAAATCCTCGGCTTTTACAGGACCAGTTTGACTTGCAAAATTAATGGCAAGAGAGGCTTCGAACCTAAGAAGTGGGTAGTAACTGATGACGACCATAATCGAGCCTACCAGCATGGTATTTCTTCTCTGATTTTTGAAAGACTTTTGGCATACATAAAAACTTGAGATGAATACCATGCCCCATGTACATGGGACGCTAACGTGAGGCTCAGAAAAACTCAAATGACATATCTTAGGTTATTGGATCGGTTTTCAGCCAGGTGACTTGGTAAGAACTAATGCACGAATAGCTTGAGCAGCTGAACACCACTTCTTACCATCCTTCTGCAATGCAATGCAGAAGTGTGGCATAATCTACCGAATGAGACTCATCAGAGACCAATATGACAACGAACATGATTGATAGAGTACCTCTTCGGCACGGCTACATCCTGTCGACATGACCGCGGGGGTCTTGGCCTGTCCATGCAAGAACCAATCAGCTGAGGCAGGATATGCTTGAAAGATAGTGAAACAATACCCAAAGAACAGGTTGCTTGGCGGGAATTTGGGGAACGGACGATGTGCGTCTTTCATTTTTCTGAACAGCAATTGTGCCAACATACATATTAGCTCCTAGACATCGTCGCAAATGCAGCCGTCGAAGAACCCACCCATGCATCGCAAGAATGTACTTCTTCTCGAGGATAAGTTCCTCACGAGTGCGAACACTATCAAAGATAAGACTCCTCAAAAAAGGCTCGTTTTGGGTTTGACCTCTCGCAAAAGAGCCAGGACTTTCGGGTGTAATTAATCATCAGAGATGTATGGATACTTCTGCAGCGTGTGGTGCAAAAAGTCGCCCAACCAGAGGCGGCACATATCAGACACGCAGGTGTGCACCTGCCCAGATGGTGGGTCAAGGTAGGTTGCTGTTACGGCGTCTAGGAACGCCAGGCCTGTCGGTGTACGAAGATCATGGTCGGAGAGTGGCGCAAGGGGAATTGAGAGCGAATCGTCGAGGAGGTCCCAGTGGAACTCTGATTCAGGGTGGATTACAATAAGTTCAGGGTGTTCTTCGCTGCCTCTTGGGGCGGTCCTGGTAGTGGGCTCGAGGAAGGCTGACTTGCCGAAAGCCTGTGGGGTGGCAGGATCGTGTATGACAGACTCGGTAAAACGCATGTACGGCTGTGTAAAGAAGCGGTAACGCGAGGATTCTTTTAACGTATCTAATGCTAAAAAGACTTCGTCATCCTTGACAATGAGTTGCAAAGCAGGGTAGAGCTCTGTCTGGATTCGGGACCCGAAAACAAGGGCATCCTCCGCCCAAATGAGTGTTTTGATTTTCGTGGCGGAGAGCGCGAGGGCAGCGTTTAGTCGAGTAAGTTGCTTTCTCCGCGAGTATGGGATGGCAGAATCTTTCAGTTTGTTAGGTGCCATAGGGTGGTTGTGAAGGCGACGCCGTGGGAAGACCTGATCGTAGATTGTTTCACAGAAAAAAACCGGCCCGGGCGCAAACCGATAGTCATACAATGATTGCCTATTGAATGACTATGAAAGGCTACCGATCCAATGCTAGCCAACTTCCTGTCATGAAATGTGACAAATTCTTAGGACTCGGAACCCTGCAGGGAAAGGTGGGGCCCGGAAACATTCTCTAAGAGCTGTCCTTGAGTATTTCATATCGCTCGAACTGCTTCTGGGTCGACTTACTTGCGGCCTCAATCAACATCTTGGCTATCTTGAAGAGCAGACTGTCCAGGAAGCAGCTATCCTTACCTGCTGGACCTCCCTAGATCCCCTTCTCAGACACCTTCGATTGCTTCAGCAACAATTTCGGTAAAATCTATGGCACGACTATATTCTTCAAAAATACGGGCAGCGGCTGACTTTGGAGCAGGTGCACCTGTGAGTCTTGGGGTGATCTCTCGTCGTTACATGGAATGGCGTCCAAGCGCTATTGGACAAGCGGAGCGCAAGTGATGGACCCAACTTTCCGATCTACAAAATGTGCCGCCTTCATTCGACATTCATCAGTGGGTAGACTAATGCATTCGTCGCCTAAAATGGAGTGGATCGGCACTTTCCTGCATGGTTTCCTGGAGCAGGATCTACTTGTTTAGCATAAACTTCGACACACCCCCGTTATCGTACAAGAATCTCAGTGTACGGAGTCCGACTGTATGTATCTGAAATGTCGGGCCTGCCATACGAACTAGCAGCTAGCGAACTCGCGCTTCTTCTGCGTTCTCAAATGGAGCACAGCTGTGAGGTAGCGCCTTACCAAGCGTTCTTCGCAGAACCGTGTTCATCCGATCAACCACTCCTTCCAAAGTGAATGCAACACGATGAGGTAGAGGCAGAGGAACTGAAAGAGACATTCGTCGGGCGCAGAAGTGAAAATCGGTGCCATTTCGAGGCGGGATCACAACACGAAGCATGATTATCTTGGCAGGCGCGGTAGCTTTATGATCATTGGATATGCGTCAATTATAGCTCTTTAGCACTCCAGGTCCCCAAATATCTCAATTTTCATTCATCGTTGAGGCATTTTCCGCCGTGTCTAGTAAATTCACACTTTTTCGGAGGTTCAACTTTGTTGCATTCTATTCAAACTATTGGCAATGGCTCGCCCCAGAGACAGTGGCATGTTAAGTACTGAAAGAATGAATAGTTGGCGTTTACCAACCCTGTGCAGGCTGGTTGAACCAGCCCGGCGGGCGAGGACTATATGTGGGTCTGACATACTGGAGTAATATGTCGTTAAAAATGTTCGTGAACATTAGCTAGGAGATGAGTTACCTTCTGCACTGGATGAATCGGAAGATGAACCGGGCGTTGTGGATAAAGTGTTTCCACACTCACGTCAGGACTGATAAGGCTCTGGACAAGTGTTCAAATTAATCAAGAGTCAACAAGAGAAATGTGGAAGAAGTCCTCACCTTCTCATTGTCCCACCACAGAGAGAATGCAGCTTCGAGTTCCGTCACTAAAATGTCTGCCGACTCATACCCGATGGTAAAGCACTTGTAGAGGATACTTCCAAAATACGAATGCAATGGCGGAGGGAGCTTGTCATAGGCATCGTGGGAAGCGGAGCACTGGCAATGCTTCTGCATAACCGCTACTTGCTCCTGCGGTGACGGACGCATGTCCTTATGAAATGGATATCTTTCGCAGAGGAGCACGAAAAGCATCACGCCTAATCCAAAGATGTCCGTGCGTCTCGGTGTGTGGATAAAATACCCGTCCGGGCACATGTATATCGGTGGCTGAGGGCCTACGAATTCGTAACGCCAAGGCGCGTTGTGAACAGAGATCCCGAAATCACACAGAACGATGTGGTAATCCTCAGTCACGAGAGCGTTGCCGAGATGAGGGTCTGCCCAAATAACGTCTCGAGCGTGTAGGTGGGCAACTCCTTGCGCAATTTCTATGGCCCAAGTAAGTCGGGTTGCAAGTGGGAGGCCGGGATGGGTTATTAGGTAAGAGCAGACATCGCCGTTGCGCAGGGCAGGGAGCATGATCTCCCCGGTCAAAGGATCGTTACCGAGGTATTTGACGATGCGGGGGTGCGATCCAAGGATTCTGTAGATTGCTGCCTCGTTGGCATCGGGATCTTTGCGAACAATAGGACCTGGGTAGCATTCAAATCATCAAGTGGGATATGGCCAGCGAAAGTGAGTTTACCCTTAAAATTTGCTAAAGTCGAATGCAAGACCAAGGGAGGGAGATAACAAACGAACGATGAGAAAGGTAGAATACCCGATAACTATAGCACTCACTAGTCATGGCAATTCGAAATAGAGCTCAATGTAACTAAGGGGCCACAAGTGCGGAATTCCGATTTAAATACTTGAGAGGTCGAGTCAGACGTGAGTAGTAGAAGGATCAGGAAGGCTATTATCAAAGGGCCTGCCAGTGGGTCCAATGGTAGCAGCGTCCGAATTGATCAAAACAAAAGCGGTGATGCGGCAAAGCAACGCGACAGTTGTGGGTCCTCCAACAGTCTCCAACAGTGCACGAGGAGCCTGGCTAACCCCAACTGGTTTCCGGAACCCAGGCACAGCCTGGCACGTCACAGCAAATCTGGCCCAGGCACTGAACTTTTGTGAAAGTTGACCGTCGCCAAACGTTGTAGCCCAGTGAAGAGTAGGTCTAGGATTCCAAACGAGTGCAAACGAGCTCACCTAAATTCCCTTTTTTCCAATCCCCACTAGTACCACTGCTCGATATTTGGGACAGTTATCTAGTAGTCAGATTGAGTGGCATCGAGTCACATAACAGCTTAATATTCATTTTCACTCGATGATCTGGTATCATTCTGGAGGTTCATCTGGGTAAGTATTCCAATTCGTCTAGTCCGTCCAGTCCATTCACACATGATTCAGTCTGGCGAGTCCACTATTACCTGATTTGGTCGTAGTAGGTCGTGGTATCAAAAAACCCAAGTGTTTCGCCCGTCTTCGCTTGGCGATGACTTCTCCTTCCTCAGCAATTGCAAGCGAGCAGCGCCAAGTTCAGCCTCTACAACATATTATGACATTGTTTCTAAATTCACATCACCTAGTAAGCAAATTTTTAAGCAATGATTTTCGAGTACCTTCAACTGCAGCGACATCTTGAAGACGAGGCCCGTCAGCAGGAATCTGCGATATTCCACAGCTGCTCGGCATTAACAAGGCATTGGAGAACAGACGCGCTCAAGCAACGCTCGAGAAAGCTGCATGCGTTGTTTGGCTTTATCCCCTGGACCAAGCAGACTCAGCTTCTAAATGCTACAAGTAACGAGTCCCAAACAAGCCCCAAACGAACTCACCTCGTTGACTCCATCAAGATCCCACATCCGCGTGTCCTCGACATGTTAGATCTCCGCAGCGAGCTCTGTAGACGAGTGTACATCAGCATCTTGACCATTTACTTGTTTTACTTGCAGCAACCAATAGCAAGCGAAGAAAGGCCTAAAAAGACCGAAAGCCGCCAAGCCGAACAAGACAAGTCGATTTTCCCAGAAAGTACGATATTTAAAAGCAATTTTATTGATATTTTGTTAGCAAAATCATTCCCACAGCTTGTCACAAGCCTAAAAGGGGAAAAAGGCGACAAGTAAATGGTCAACTTACTGATGTGGACAACACAAGATCAGATAAGTAGGGCCGCATACTAGTCAATTGATATTTTTTGGCTCGATTGTGATCATTCTGACCAGACAGGTTGAAAAGTCAGCTGAGCGTGATGACAGAAGGGAAAATGAACGAAATCGAGTTGACCAAAGCTGCCTCGATTTGACTCCAGATGGCCCTGCTCAATAACCCACATCATTCCAGTACTAGTGAGCAACATTGAGTCATACATATTGCCACTTACTATAGCCTCAGTTTCGCCAAAGCCATCACGGCGTATTAGGCAACACTTGGCAGAATCCGCTACCAGGAGGTACGTATGACAAGGGAGGCCGGGCAGGGAGGCGGGAAGTCTCCAGATTCGGACGCACAAACGTGTAAGAAACCTTGGTCAAAAACTTAATTTTCTGAGGTTTCCTATTTTTCTGCTTTCACCGCAATACAGGCACTTTATAAACAGTCGCAAACCTGGGTCTCTTTGAATCTCGAAAACAATTTTCTGAGCAGGATCTCCTGTGCCAACCACGTGAAATTGGATATTGCTCTCAGACCGTCTGGATCCCAAAACTCCAATCGAACGGAGTCGAAGGGTTTCTCCTCCCACGAGTTCTGCGAGGTTTTCTGGTTCTGTATCGGCTGCCGCATCTGCTGCCATCTGTCTCAATATTTTCCAGGAACCGTGCTTGGATCGAATGGTACCAATCGAACTTGAATCGAACAGGTCCTCAAAGCAATCAGTATACGTACCATTAGCATCCGCGATCTGGCAATCGACTCATCATACTGCATCATGCTGCATGCACCGCGATGCACCCATGGGAACAGTCCTACATCCTCCGGTCATATGTCTGTCTTTTTTTCGATGCGGGCCTATCGTTCTGAAGCTTGCTGTCAAGTTGATGGTATCGAGATAGACTTGTTGACTCGAAATGACCCTCCCTCGCCGATATAAGAATTGTGAAGGCGTAACAGTCCTCACACCACCCTTGACCCTCTCGATGTGCTATAAAGAATACACAACCAGAATCTTTGGATGTGGTGCAACGACCGGAGATATTGCGATCGCTCCCGGTATCCCAGACGTTTCCTCTTCTAGGGTTTTTACCTGTGAATGGGAACGTCAAACGCGCATCGACTATGAAGAGTACATCGGCTACAACACGGCCTTGCGCATGCGATATCCATCGGTTGCGGTTTGGGCGGAGGAGTTCGGACGAAGACATTGCCCCGATCCTACCGTTTATTGGGCAACATGGACTACTACCCGCCATTGCCGAACTGGAGGGCAGAACGGTGTTCCCATGTGCGACAAGGTAGGAACCCATCACCTTTACCCAGGAGCACGGGGTGTCATTAATTGGTACGCCAAACCTTTTTCAATGTACCCTTAAGTCTTAACCACTAACCAAGCACTCGCTTATCATAGATGGAGCACAATCCTCTGGGCATGCTATTGATATGGCTCGCCGACTCAACCTTCCGTCACCATGAGCCTTCACGTACACCATCCTTTGTTTGATCCTCTGCTCGTTCTGGCTGCGCCTCCCATATGCCCACCTTTTTTTTTTTTTACGGTTACTTCTTGTTTGTAAGATTACGGATCGAGTTGAACGACTCCTTTCACTTCACGACTTCACGATGACGCCCATATCCTTTTTCTTGTCTTTCACGTTCTTGTCTTCCACCTGTACATATTACGTTTTTGTCTTCCACCGTACACATCATTCGGTTTCCTATGGCGGAGAACCCTGTCCGACACATTAGACCGTATGGATTGTACCGTATGCGAATGAATTTCGGTCTTTGAATAGCATGCCATCGAGCGCCATCTGACTTTCTATGTCCATTATTTCTTATTTCGTCAAGACACTGGCATATCATCATCAGTACTTCAACTGCAGAAAACGCAATATCAGCAAAATCACATTATATAACGTGTTATAACAATTCCACGGATTCACACCTAATCTAGGCTAGCACATATTATTGGAGATCAATGGTAGAACCACACATTAGAAGTGATTGCAGAAAGTAGTCATAAGTGTAGCTCACAAACAGCAACTAGAACTTAGCCGGCTCATCGAGAGGTCATCGCACTGCGAAGGCGTAGCTTCCTCACTACAAATCCCAGAGTTGAGTGTTTGGATACCAAACTTCAATGTGCTTTAGAGTACTTCTAAATCCAGTTCGTTTCTTATTCGCTTACCTCTCTATCGTGTACACCCTCATTCCGCCCAGATCCCATTCCACCCACGCTTCACCACCGCTTCCTAACACCGCTCCCTGCCTCCACACAGTCCCCGACACTCACACTACCCACGCCCCCACATTCTTCATCCGCACACTCCATCCGCCCCGCCCCCTCCTCTAGCTCCGCCATCCGCCGCACATGTCCTACCCTTAGCGTCAGTATGCACCGCTCGTTCCGCCACACGCGCCACCCCACCGGCTGCGGGAGATCCCGCTGCAGCGCCTCCTTCAAATGTCGTAGGACACGCACAGTGAGGACTGCGTCGTGACTGGGCAGAGGTGTGCCGTACGGCACGCCGAGCGGTAAGCTTGGTGTGCTCTGCCTCCGCTGGGGATTTGCTGGGGAGCGCGCACGACTCGAACACAGTCCCGAGGACACTTAGGTGGAGGTGGCGCCGTCGGAAGGATAGCCCTTGGTGGGACGTAGGGCTAGGTACCCGAAGCCGGGTGGATGGATGGTGTGGGGCGGCGGCGAAGTGAGGGAGAGGACGGCGACAAAAGACGCGGGGTTTTCTGTGAGGGGGGGGGTGAGGGCAGCGGGGGGGGAGCAAAGAGTGCAGCAAGGGGAGGGGTAGTGCGGAGACTATGTGTGTGGAAATAAGGGTGCATGTTGGGGTGTGGATCTGGTTAGAGTGGTAGTCAGGGACGGGAAATGAAAGGGCGAGAAAAAGTGAAAGAACATACAGCTAGCGAATCAGCTTTGTTCTCTTGCATCTCGATCCCGCGTACGCCCTCTCCTAGGCACAGCTCCACCTTCGAGCTGGCATAGAGTGCCTTCACGAGCGCATCGAAAAGTGTCTGCACGTCCCCGCGGAATCAATGAACCGCCACGCCGCGCATCAACGCATCCACATCTCCTAAATCATGCTCCTTCCCGGTAGGTTGACGGCATCCACCCCCTAAAGCCCATCATCCTCTTGATAACACCAAGAACAACACTGCCTGTCTCTTCCAAATCATACAAGGCAGGAGACGTTGCCCGCACGCTGAGTTCTCGCGCGTTTGCGGCATATGCCCCATGACACAATGCACTGCCCAGCACGCGCGCGACCTCCGGTTCGGTCCAAAGCGGCGCCATCGAGCGATTCTTCGTAGGCGTGCTTGTCGAGATCGTGCTCCTGCGCGTGTGGGAGCCTATTCGGCTTCAGCAGGGGCTCGCGGAGTATCGCGGGAGGAATATCTTGCGCAACGGGGATCAGAAGAAGGAGAGCGGCGAAGAGGCGTGAGTCCTGGTTGGGCAGAGGGTACAGGAAGCGCGAGTGGGCAGCTGGGGCGGTGCGTGGGGCCCGGGTTGTAAGGAGGTCGGAGGTTAAGTGAGTTTATCTGGGTTAGGGTTAGTGATAATGGGGACGGCAAGGACTTAGCAGACATAGGGAACCAGAGAAAGCAGAAGAGGCTTACCAGCTCTAAGATGGCTTTTGATGCAGGCCATAAGTTCCTTGGGCCAGCCTCAACTGTCACGGTTGAAGGCGAGTTCGGTTCGCTGTCGCTAAGCTGAAGCTGCTCGCTCCGGACCGACCCGCCTAGCCGGGTTTGCTTCTCAAGCAGCGTTATGTGAGCATTTGGAAAGCGGGGCGATAGGTGAAAGGCAGATGAGAGCCCAGTCAGCCCGCCGCCCAACACTGCGCTGTGTCGAGGTGGTACAGAATCCACGCCTATCCACGCACATTATGTCTAAACTCCGCGCCAAATATTCCCATCTGCCGCAGAAGTTCATTCTCATCCATCGTTGTCCGTCGTGTCTATAACAACTTTGTTGCATTCTATAGTATTCAAACTATTGGCAATGGCTCGCCCCAAACACGGTGGTCACGTTACTGAAAGGATGAATAGTTGGCGTTTACCAACCCGGAGGTGTGGCAGGCTGGTTCAAGAACCAGTCCGGCGGGAGAGGACTATATCTGTACTGGAGTAGTATGTCGTTAGAAATGTTCATGAATGTTAGCTAGGAGATTCGGAGTTACCTCTCGCACTGGATCCATCGGAAGACGAACCGGGCGTTGTGGATAAAGTATTGAGTCTACTACACTCACATAAGGACTGACAAGGTTCTAGACAAGTGGTTAAAATCAATCACGAGTCAACAAGAGAAGTAAAAGAAGTCCTCACCTTCTCATTGTCCTTCCACCACAGAGAGAACGCAGCTTCGAGTTCCGTCACTAAGATGTCTGCAGACTCATATCCAATGGTAAAGCACTTGTAGAGGATGCTTCCAAAATACGAATGCAATGGCGGAGGGAGCTTGTCATAGGCATCGTGAGCATCGGAGCACCGCCAATGCTTCTGCATAACCGCTAGTTCCTCCTGCGGTGACGGACGCATGTCCTTAAGAAAGGGAAACCTTTCGCAGAGGAGCACGAAAAGCATCACGCCTAATCCAAAGATGTCTATGCGTTTCGGTGTGTTGGCACAGTATCCGACTGGGCACATGTATATCGGTGGCTGAGGGCCTACGAATTCGTAACTCCAAGGCGGGTTGTGAACAGATATCCCGAAATCACACAGAACGACGTGATAATCCTCAGTCACGAGAGCGTTGCCGAGATGAGGGTCTGCCCAAATGACGTCTCGAGCGTGTAGGTGGGCATCTCCTTGCGCAATTTCTATAGCCCAAGTCAGTCGAGTTGCGAGTGGGAGGCCGGGATGGGTTATCAGGTAAGAGAAGAGACTGCCATTACGCAGGAGAGGGAGCATGATCTCCCCAGTCAGAGGATCGTTACCGAGGTATTGGACGATGCGGGGGTGCGATCCAAGAATTCTGTAGATTGCTGCCTCGTTGTCATCGGGACCTTTGCGAACAATAGGACCTGGGCAGCGTTTAGACTGTCATCATGTGGAGCAAAAGTGAGTTTACCGTTGAAATTTGCTAAAGTCGAATGCAAGACCGAGGGAGGGAGATAACAAACGAACGATGAGAAATGTAGAATACCTGATAAGAATAGCACTCACTAGCCATGGCAATTCGAACAGAGTTTCGACTGTGTACTAACTAAGTGGCCACACAAGGGCGGAACTCCGCAGATTTGAGTCGGACTTGTAAATAGACTGGGAAGGGACTCGGTGCCAATGGTAATCCAGTTATTCTCTAAATCCTTCTCAAGCAGCGCGATCCCTTCTCTTTCCGTCGGTCCAAAATACCTTCTTCTCCCGGTAATCCTGTCGTCCTGGAAGTCCTCATATCGCTGCTCCAAATCCTGATATTGGGTCTTCTTGTCTTCCACACATTACTGCCTGCTCCGGTTCAGGCCGCTGTTCTCCTAATCTCTTCTCCCTCGTCCAGTGGAGTTCCGCATCGTTCCCTCCCCGCACATTTACATCCATCTCGGCCTGGCGATCGATTGTTCTATTATCAAAAGCGTCGGCACACACGTTCGGGCGCAAGTACGACGGGTCACGACCCACTGCTGTGCCTAAACTTAGCCGTCCAATCAACGGTCCGACGGCGCGCTCAGAGACTGTCCTACCGCCATCATTATAAGTAGTCGAACACGTTTTGAAACGAGTAAGATAAAATAACACATAGATAGACCAAAGATAGACGCTAAGGTTGAAAGAAAGGGGGTGGAACAGCGTCGCTCACAACGACAACGACACAATCTGCATATTGGGGAGTCATGATGTCGGTAGCAAGCGATGGGTGAATCAGGTAATGAGTTCAGGAGGTACCGATAGTCAAGGAGTTGGAGAAGGGAGAATGCCTAAGAGCGTCTCCGGGGATGTAATGGGGAGGGCGAGTTGCGAGTTCAAAGTTCAAACGCCCTGTGAGGAGCACCGGGGGTCCTGGAGTCGAGTCGCATAGCTGGCATTTTCTAAGGACAGGACGTGAATCTGGATGCGAACGCCCAGGTGAACGTCCTCCAGATTCCTATTACTTTAGTAGCCTGAGCCTGAAATAGTGGAAGCCAAGCCACAGGGTGTACTAGAAGATGATGCTTGACGAGCGCATGAGAGTCCCAGAGTCGCTGGTTAGGAATATTTGACGCGGAGTTTGGACTTGGTTTGGACAGAATGTGCGCTAATGTGCGTGGATGTTTCCACCTCGACACATCGCAGTCTTGGGCGGTGGGCTGACGGGGCTCTCATCTGCTTTTCACCTATCGCGCCGCTTTCCAAATGCTCACATAACGCTTCTTGAGAAGCAGAACCGGCTCGGCGGGTGGGTCCGGAGCGAGCAGCTTACGCTCAGCGACAGCGAACCGAACTCGCCTTCAACCGTGACGGTTGAGGCTGGCCCAAGGACCTTACGGCCTGCATCTAAGGCCGTGTTAGAGCTTGTGAGTCTCCTACTTTTCTTGATTATCCTTCCCTTGGAATATTATCGCTAACCCTAACCCCTCCCCCTAGATAAACTTGCTCAACCTCCAACCGGCACTCCTCACAACCCCACAAACCGCCCCCGCTGCCCGCTCGCGCTTCCTATACGCCCCCTCCATCAAACCAGGGCTTACCCCCCTCCCCTCCTCGCCGATCACATTCCTCCGATCACCCTTGCGCAAGATACTCCTCCCCGCCATCCTCCGTGAGCCCTGGCTGAAGCCGAACAGGCTCCCACACGCACAGGAGCACGATCTCGACGTGTCCAACCTTTATGATGAGTCCCTGGATGCTTTCCTCTCGCGCCGCTTCGGGCCGGAGGTCGCACGCGTCCTAGGTAGTGCATTGTGTCATGGGGTATACGCCGCGGATGCGCGAGAGCTCAGTGTACGGGCGGCGTTTCCTGCCTTGTACGGTTTCGAAGAGACGGGCGGGGGCAGCGTTGTTCTTGGAGTCCTCAAGGAGATTCTTGGGTTTGGGAAGAAGAAGAAGGGGCTGGGCGGAGAGGAATATGATCTGGGAGATGTGGAAGTGTTGATGCGCGGCGTGGCGGTCTATTCGTTCCGCGGGGGCGCGCAGACACTTTCTGATGCTCTCGTGAAGGCACTCGATGCCAGCCCGAATGTGGAACTCTGCCCGGAAGAGGGCATACGCGGGATCGAGATGCAAGAGGACAAAGATGATTCGCTAGCTGTACGTTCTTTCTCTTTTTTCTCTCCCTTTCATTCCCTGTTCCTGACTACCGCCCTAACCAGATCCACACCCCAACACGCGTCCTGAATCCCACACACATAGTCTCCGCACTACCCCTCCCCTTGCTGCACTCTCTGCTGCCCCCGCCGCCCTCCCACGCCCGGCCCCTCCCGCACCTCACAGCAAACCCCGCCTCCTCCGTCACCGTCCTCTCCCTCGTCTTCGCCGCCCCGCCGCACACCGTCCACCCACCCGGCTTCGGATACCTCGCCCCCCGTCCCCCCGAGGGCTACCCTTCCGCCGGCGGCCCCTCCACCCTAGGCGTCCTCGGGACCGTGTTCGACTCATGTGCGCTCCCCAGCACATCCCCAGCAGAGGTAGAACACACCAAGCTCACCGTAATGCTCGGCGGGCCGTACGCCGCACCGCTGCCCAGTCACGACGCGGTCCTCGTTGTGCGTGTATTACGACATTTGAAGGAGGCGCTGCAGCGGGAGCTCCCGCAGCCGGTGGGGTGGCGCGTGTGGCGGCATGAGCTGTGTATACCTACGCTGAGGGTGGGGCATGTAAGGCGGATGGCGGAATTGAGGGCGGTGCTGGAGGAGGGAGAGGGACTGGGCGCGTGGGCCGGGCGGATGGAGGTTGTGGGGGCGGGTGTCGGCGGTGTGAGTGTCGGGGACTGTGTGGACGCAGGGAGAAGCGTTGGGAAGAGGTGGTGAACTGTGGGTGGACTGGGATATGGGCGGAATGGGAGTTGCGCACAATAGAGAGTTAAGGAAACAAAACAATCAACCAGGTTCAGCCGTAGACTGGTAACCAATATCTCCACTGAGAGGCAAGCCTCGAACGATGGCGAACGTAGTTGAGCCGAGTCGCACTGTAAAGTCTTCCCAAACAGTGCCAGTGTCAAATGATACAAAGTCTACTGAAAGCGCCAGTGGTCTGGGCTTTTCATCGAACTACTGGTCATGAAAATGATTGACACATTCATGCAATCGAAATATAACTTGGTGCTTGGTTTGGTGTTATCGATTCATCGATCACCGAGTCTCGACGGCCTACCATTTCAAGGTACCCAAACTTGGTTCTTCTGCCATTCCATCTCTCACATTCATCTCCAGAACCGTTGGCTTCTCGTCGAAGTCAGGCCACAAAGGCACCAGTCCCAGGCTCCCAGCCATCTCGAGGGAAAACAGATCTGGGCCTCTGTGAAGCAGGGCGTGCTTGCTAAGTTTGGCGACGGGGGCTGTGGCTCTGTCGGGCTCCCCCTGATCGGTAATGCGTTCCGGATTTCACGAATACTACTTCCCAATGACCGACATCTACATCAGCCGCGTCGCGCGGGACTGGGACCACCACAGGATCGTCTGGGGCGCCGATACGCTTCTGTTCTTCATGAACGTAGGCTTGCGGTGTATTCCCAATGTGTGGCATATATCCGGTGCGTTGACCTTTTTCCCTGCCCCCGCTCACTTTGACTTCTTGCCTCCCTTCCAAGGCACGATCAAGCGCTCCCAGCTCGCAGCGATCGCACACAACAGGGAAGCAGTCGCAAGGTATAGAGCGCAGTTTAAGACCCCTGGTACGTGGGTGGTGCTTCGAGCTAGTGCAGTGTGTTTGTTCCTGTAGCTGGATATCAGGACTCGTATTACACGTTCATTGAGACGAGCACCTTTGAGATCGAGGCAATGGAGGATTGATACTTGGCCATTTCGTCGTCGGCTAAGGCAAAACGATGCGTTATGATCCAATACTCTCTAATACTCCTCATCATCTATCCAGATGCTCAGCTTGGATTGTACGCCCCAGTATTGTTATTCCGTTCGTAGTGTGGTGCTACAATGGCTATCAACTAGCTTTGATTTGTCGGTGATTGGGATGAAAATCCTGGAATGATGTTCTACTCCGCCCTAACAACCAGTTGCTCTTCGATATCACATCCAACTTCAAAATCCCCCATTTTATCCTTCATCCTAGCGAACGCTCGCCTCGGCGACGCCGGCTTCTGGACCCCACCAGCCTCTGCCCTCGCTAACTTCTCCTCCAACGACTACCTCTCCTCCGCGACCGTTTCCTCTCCGTGGTCCACGCTCTCCCAACATCCTCGTCTCCGGCAGCTCCCGACGCACGCTGCGCTCGAGTCTTTGCGCAGCTGCACATGTTCGATAAGGCATTCACTGTTAACGGTAGTACGTGCCCATCACATGGCCTTCACTCCCAGCCCAGCTGAGGCAGCTTTTCTTTCTTGTCGCGTAGCAGCGGCCCACTCTAATGATATACATCATAGCTGTGGTACTACGTGTACATAGAAACTGCTACGCTACATATCATACTTCCCAGTATGGCATGCACTGCAGTTTCTCAAGGTTCGGGAGTAGTACGCCCCCCACGATGCTCTCTAAGATATCTTCGGAAAAGATGAGGGTGTGGCTGCCGAACTGTTTTAACGACGGAACTGCAGACAAGAATCTCCGAACCGCTAAGGTGTCGTTTCCTGCTACAAGCTCTCCAGCTGTGTGTTGAAACACCTTGAGATAACAACTAGAAGAGACGACCATCTCCCAGATGGGATGTATGGACAGCGGGATGTCGTCACAAGCAAGGTGTAATGTTTTCAAAGCTGGCACGTCAAGGCTTCGGAAAAGCCAATCATCCCTGACCGAGACACTGAGGAGCGTGAGGTGAGGTAAGTGTATATCTCTGTCCCTTGTTGTGACATTCCCCTTTGGCGGCACAGAAAGAAACAGGCGTTGAAGGGAACCACATTTCTTCAAGGCGATAATCAACCGGGTACAGTCGAGGGCCTCAAGGGTCGATAAATCGACCTCAACAAGTTCGTCCCATGAGAAGTTAGGTCCTTGAACGAATCCCAACCCAAGATGCCGAACGAACCTAACGGATCGGAGATGGGGAAGGCTCAATTGGATGGGTAATGGCGTTTCGTCGTCGTCCTCGATAACGTGAACTGAGAGCCTCCGGAGGCTTCCACAAGAGTCCAAAATATTTGAAATCTGTGTCACCCGCAAATCTCGTACACCCGTGATATCAAGTGACGAGAGTTGTTCCCATGGCCAGGCCATGCGGAAGACCGAAACGTTGAACCCCGCGGGCGATATGTGGGTCACATTTTTTAAGCATGGGGAATTTCAGAATGGCTCCACTCCCGACCACTCTGCGTCCCACTTGCTGTACATGCCGACCGCATCCAGTCCGAAAATCTCCAAACGCACGGTCTCCAGAGCGAGAAAGGTTAGGGGATCGATCGTACATAGCCTGTTCAGGTCAGCAGGGCCTAGCTTCAGAGAGAGGGACCGCAGACGGGTGAGGTATGGAAAGATGAGTAGGTCGATAGCCTTGCGAACATCCCGCGTATGTTTGGGGGCGTGGAAGCCAATATGGAGTGGTCCTGTCCGAGCAAGGACCCTAACCACAAGTTCCATATCGTGTGATTTGTATCTCGTAACATCTAGACTTG
The DNA here is from genome assembly GCA_018851285.1 of Lyophyllum semitale. Taxonomy (NCBI): domain Eukaryota; kingdom Fungi; phylum Basidiomycota; class Agaricomycetes; order Agaricales; family Lyophyllaceae; genus Lyophyllum; species Lyophyllum semitale. The sequence continues at coordinate 3,658 of JABCKH010000246.1, read as the reverse complement.
ACCATAGCGCGGTTTGGGCAAGGGAAATTTCACGCCAGTGGGAACAGACGTGTCGCAAAACCCAAGGAGCTTCGGCTGGCCCAGGTGGGATGTTCGCCACGCCGTCTGGCAGTGATCCAAGGAAGATCATAGGCAGCACCTCGTAGGGAAGCATGCGATGCGGGGCGAGAGTGACGCGCAAGATTTTTGCTTGAGCGCCCTGCTGATCTCGAAGCGCTTGGAGCGCTTCTAGCCAAGAATCCAGCATCCCGAGGCCAGTGTCCAGCTTGACTAACATAGATTTAGCATGTTGCCTAGTAGCTGAGTCCATGGCGAAACTGTTGTTATGTCTACTATTTGGTGTTAAGCTCTCGAGCAGGGCTTTTTCGAAGTCGGTGAGTGACATCTTGGAGATGTATTAGAAGTGTTTCTAGAACCTCTGAACGAAACAAAGTCACCTTGACAGCGAAGGCGCGCTTAGAGAGTGATAAGATGCGGGAGGAGAAGAGGAAGATGGAGGATGCGGCGAGAGAATGTGATTATGGAGTGGTGCATCGCGCCTGAATATATAGCTAGCGGATGTCAGCCTCGTCGAAGGAACTTTCCAGCGATCGAATTCAAACACATACCATATGCGGACACACGGCCCAGTAGTCGACATTGCAATTTGGGAGCTAAATCGTCGTAGACATTATGAGGAAGTGGTCTGGCACTTAAATCTATCATACAAAACTTGAAGACTTGAACAGCACTGGCAGTGGCACGGGGACAAACACGATGATTGTATATCATTCTCGCTGCAGGTAGACTTGTACGGGACATGCTATGCAACATATGCAGGAGGAGCCAATGACGGGCCGAGAAGGTGGCTACCAACGAAATGAACACTAGCGCACGTCCCGTAGTGGTAGAATGTCGATTGTCCTATGAAGACACTTCCAATCGTCGACTCGGAACCCAGCCCACGGGTCTTACTCGAGCTAAAAATGAGCCCCGTGTTCCTTGTCGAGGGCTTTGAGTCGCTTAGATGTGAGGTCAAACGCCCCTTGAAGATGTTGAAAGTCTCTCTTCACACTCGGAACAAAAGCCGGGGAGTTTCCAGTGTGCGACGTCGCGTGACACGTCATCCTGAAAGATTATTGACGTGCTTTTGAACTCTACGGCTGAAGGAATGACAGAAAGGAGGTTGTGAGGGACGTCGGCATCGTTATTTTGTGGAAGGTCTCCGGTAGTATGATTGAAAACTTTGAGACTACAGGCTGAAGAACGGATCATGTCATGGAGCGCAGTAAGGGAGATTTGTGTGTTGCAGCTAACGTGCAATTCAAGGAGTGCTGGGACCACAAGGGAATGAAAGAGCCATTCATCGGTGATGGAGTTCAGGTAGAGAAATTGCAAATGAGGTAGGCGAAGCTCTTGTTCTGCGATCCCTGACGGTGACGCTCCTTTGGACGGCACCATTGTAGACAACTTGGTCAAGTAAAAACACTGGTTCAGGATGTGGCGTAACCCCCACTCGTCTTCGAAGTTAACTGTAGACAAATCGAGCTCTAAAAGCTGCTTCCATGGAAGACTTTCATAAGCGAAGACTGAGGGAATGTGTTTCCCAAGAATGACAGATTGGAGGTAGGGAAGAGCAGGGGCTCCATCATGTGGCACCGGTGTATACGCTCTTGGTGTTATTTCAACATAGAGTACGGCAAGAGCATGGCACTTTTGGATGATAGGACATGTCAATCTGAATGGAAGCCCTTTGACACCAATGATATCGAGGTGATTGAATTGCTCCCAGGGGTACGCAAGTGAGATAAGAGACCAGGAGAATGCATGATGTGATGCGAGTTTGAGTTTTCGAAGGCAAGATGCCATCTTGAACGGTCGACAGCCCTCCCACCTTGGGCGTTTCCGATCATATACCTCTATGTTTTCATCATCTGGGGGAAATATATCCAGATCCAAGGCCTCGAGAAGAGAGAGCTCGGCTGGTTCCACGGCCCAAAGTATGTCAAATGCATTAACGGGCAGCCTCAGCGAAAGCTCCTTCATTCGAGAAAGTTTTGGGAGGAGCAGATTCTTGACGACCCGAGTACTATATAAAGGACTGGCCCCATGTAGTGCCAGGCATAATGAACCCGTCGAAGGAATAAAAGAACTTGCAAGCTCCATGAACTGGGCTTGGTAGCTCGTTAACGAGATGCGTTGCCACAGCCGAGGTTCTCTGAGAGCTATTTGCCTCCACCGGGAACATACTCTCCTTAGAACCCAAGAAACGTGTGTGGGCACCGGTGGAATGACCGCTGGGCCATCACCGAGTGCGAGGACGAATATTTCGGAAAGGACCTCGGCCGGCAGATATTTATGTGAAGCCAGTGCAGCGCGCAATTTTGCCCTTCGCGTTTCGAGTCGTTTTTGGGTTGCGAAAATGGATGCAAGATGTAGATTTATTTTAATAAGCTCCCGCTCTGTATTGGACAGGAGGAATTGCCCCCGGTTGATCTCTTGATCTGACATCATGTCGTAGCTGCTAGTGCCTTCCTTGGACTCGAGCTTGCGTAGCAGCAGCATGTCGTCAGCGGGTAAGATTGGCATGGATAGAACCTTGCATTATGCATAAGAGCAGCTACCCGACTATTGCCAATGCTAGAGAATTGTACTCACTTTGACCGTAAAAATATGGCTGCGTTTCGGAGTGTTGTTCGTGAAAAATTTGACCCTATTGAGGTTTCAAATGAAAGTTTCGTCCTCTCTTCCCCTATATCATCGTTCGAGCTCGTCCGAGTCTTCGAGAATCAACAAGGTAAGTGGAGCCAACGACTCCGGCTCTGGTGCGACTTCTCTCTGAGGATTCCGTTTCCGGCGTCACGCGCGAGGCTCCCACGCGCCCGATCCGGGTCTCGACCCGTTTCCTCGGCTCCCCGGGTCGGGTGGGAAACGCGGACTCGATCTTCGATCCTGTTTGGGCCGGCCCTGGCTGACCAACCGCGGTCAATGGAATTCCGGGCGCTTGAGAGCTGACGGAGACTGATGGAGAAAGAATAGGATGGAGCACCGGCGACTGTTTAGTCAGCCGGGCACTCAATTCGAGATGTATTTTGTATCGAGGTATGGCTACTGTAGACGAGAAGGAAAAACAGCTACGAAAAAGTACCTGCTTCTGTTGCTCGCAGTGGTCCACAAGACGTAGTAATTGCAAGAGCTCGGATCGAGTTATGAAAACTGTCGGCTGCAGGTGCTGTGGGGGCCATTGACCTGTACATAGAAAATAAATAGGAATGCGGGTGGGCGGGCACTGAGAAGACACGAGTGGTTCTGGTGTGACTGTAAGGGCAACCTTGGGTCGGTCGACTGGACTGAGGTCGACGGACTGGCAAGGGGGATCCAAAGGTATTTATTAAGTATACGGTAATGTAGTAGCTTAATAAATAATAAGTTACCTGGCAAGGGGGATCCAAAGAGAATAAGTCTAAAGGATTCCCCGATGTCCAGGACGCGTATATGTACTAACACGCCTCTCTAGGGCAGGCCGCTACGCTACGTGGCGGCGCACGTGGTCGTGTATATAATATAATCATCGGTGACCGAGTAGTCGGCCACTCGGTCGACCGAGTCGGGATCGGTCGAATAAGATCGGGATCGGTCGAGTAGACTCGGGACCGGTCGAGTAGACTCGGGATCGGTC